>CACVKI010145080.1:4780-125015 GCA_902732785.1 Trichogramma evanescens | reverse complement strand
AAAAATTTGTTTGTGTTATAATATGACGAAGTTACGTATTTTTTTGTTGTTGATTAAATAACGTAGAAACGTATTTGTTATTAGATATGTATATTTTACATATATATTTTTTGTTTATGTATTAAAACGATATTGTGAATATTATTAATGTTATATTGTGGACTACAGTTGAAACAATAAAAATAAAATCATTTATTTTGTATCATCGGTTGTATTTTTCAATTGCTTGTTTTGTAAATTTGTAAAGGAGTTTTTCTTGACCGCAGTTTTTTTTGAAGAGATTTTCTTGACTGCAGTTTTTTTGAAGAGATTTTCTTGATCGCAGATTTTTTAGAGAGATTTTCTTGACCGCGTTTTTGAACGAGAGTTTTTTTTCGCCGCGGATTTCTAAGTGAGATTTTTTTGACCGCATTTGCGTGAGTGATTGTCTTCGTAAGCACGTGCGGTATATAGTCAGCCGGCAACGATCGATGAAAACAATCCTTGATCCTCGCGGCTCTCGTTCTCGCTGTCGATTGCATATTTTCATTTGTCGGTTTTTATTTTCTTGCCCTCGAGCGATCAAATTGATTGAAAACACTTCAAAATGAGGATAAAAAAATACCATTTCTCGAATAGAATTGATTTTTTCATAAGATATTGACGAGCGCGAATCTAATGTTACGTGTGTGATACCTTTATGCGAGTGTATTACATGCCTGCTGGCCAGTCGATGGTGGAAGGGGAAATTTTCACCAAGGCGCTACTAAAATCGAGGAGTCTCCTTGCTTGAGTACACCAGTAATGTGTTTAGTCGCTAGTGAAGAGTAGGATTCTTGCAGTAAGCAAGTGTTTACAAGGTGTGTGCAATCTTAGCTACTTGCGTGGCACATAACCTCGAATATTTTCTCTGTGTTGGAATATATATTTCTTAAAATTCACAGTGATTACATTTATAAACAAGCGAGCCATGGAAAGCAGGGGTGAAATAGTTAGGTAACTATTTTTGTGCATGCTATGAAATTTTTTTGGGGATCGCTTCATAAACTTCATTATTCCTCAGGTTGAAAGAAGAACCAAATGATACTTGGTCACACGAAGGCGGCGATAACATTTTCGATTCGGCAGACTCTGATTGCAATATCAAAAACTTTGGAACATTTGCGTTTTATAAATCACCAGTGAGTTCAATGATTTAAATTAGACTCTAATTTTCCACTATCAAAAGACTGTTATACAATTTTAATTTTAGGCAAATCACATAAATAAGGGTATTGCATTACCCGAAAATTTAAATGAGCAAATATTCATAGATTATGAGGGCAAAGATGTTAAATCTGAACTACCGTCTCCATCGACAAGCATTTGCAAAACTGAGCAGCATATTATTAAAATAGAAAACCAAATTCAGACAAACTACTTTCACGATAAGCATCTGATAATTTTGATAAAAAAGGAATTCGACTATGATAATAATTGTCAATTTCGAGTGAATTCCGAATTAAAATTTAAAGAATACATTAATGAGAAAATAAGTAAAGAAATTGCACAAAGCAAACTAGCTTATAAGTGTAAAATATGTCTCAAAACTTACAAAGGAAAAACGAGTTTAAATACACATATTTTTTCGACGCACAAAAGCATTAGATTACATGAATGTGAATTTTGTCTGAAATTATTTGGAGAAAAAGGAAACCTCAATAAACACATAATGACAATTCATGATCGTAGCAGACCATTTGAATGTGATATTTGTCACAAATCATTTGGAGAAAACAGTTACCTGAAAGTTCACGTAAATGCTGTACATAATCGAAGCAAACCCTTTGAGTGTAACATTTGTCACAAATCATTTGGATTAAAATGTAACCTCAAATCTCACATAAATGTAGTGCATGATCGTTGCAAACCCTTCGAATGTGAGATTTGTCAGAAAGCATTTGGACATAAATGTAACCTTAAATATCACATAAATGCAGTGCATGATCGCAGCAAACACTTCGAATGTGAAATTTGTCACAAATCATTTAGGCGAAAAGGTCTCCTCAAAGTTCACATTAATGCAATACATAATCGTAGCAAACCCTTCGAGTGTGATATTTGTCACAAGACATTTGGAAAAAAATCACACCTCAATCTGCATATAAATGCAGTTCATAATCGGATAAAACCCTTCGAGTGTGAGATTTGTCACAAATCATTTGGATACCAGACTATACTCAAAACTCACAAAATGACAGTTCATGATTGCAGCAAACCCTTCGAGTGTGACGTTTGTCACAAATCATTTGGTCAAAAACCTCATTTTCAGCGCCACATAAATGCAGTTCATGATCGTATCAAACCCTTCGAGTGTGATATTTGTCACAAGACATTTGGATATAAAACTAATCTCCAAATTCACATAAATGCTGTACATCATTGTAGCAAACCTTTTGAATGTGAGATTTGTCACAAACTATATGGTCACAAGGAAACCCTCAAAGCTCACATGAATGTAGTACATGGTTTTAGCAAACCCTTCGAATGTGATATTTGTAAAAAATCATTTGGACAAAAGCAAAACATGAATAGACACATAGTAATGGTACATAATCGAAGCAAACCCTTCGAATGTGAGGTTTGTCACACATCATTTGCAGAAAAGAGTCAACTCAAAAGGCACATAAATGTAGTACACGATCGTATAAAACCCTTTGAATGTGACATTTGTCAAAAATCATTTGGATATAAACATCACCTCAAATTTCACATAAATGGAGTACATAATCGTAGCAAACCTTTTGAATGTGAGATTTGTCACAAATTATTTGGATACATGAGTACTCTCAAAAATCACATAATAATAATACATAATCGGCACGAACAATAAAAGCGTGAAATTGGTTTAAAGATATTTGGATTGCAGCGAAGAAATCTACGCTATATATAATTACGCTAATAGTACGCTATGTAATTTCAGAAAGAAAATTTCGTGAAGAACAATAAAGGTTCACAAACTGTTAATAATTTTTTTATAACTGTAAAAAACCTTTGGCTCATAATTTTCCTACACAAATTAAATAAGGTTTTCCAAGAAACGATATAGCTTTCAATTCGATGGTGCATGTTCCTTGAGGAGACCCTGAACTTGCGGTGGCTCTCGTAAATACTTATAGACTTCACGCACATGCTCAACGCATCGACGTCGGAGACTTGGGACGCATAATTTATCTTTACTTTTTGTTCTATACCACATAAGAACGCTTCAGTATGTCACAAAAGACGCCAGATGACTTAAAAATTCTCGTTTGAGTTTTTCTTTGACGTTTTGACCTATTGATTTTTTCAAAAATCCAAAATGCATTTGAAAAAGTCAGATGTATCTTTGATCAATTATATACAATTTTGCCCGGGTTATTTTATTTTTACATAAAGCTCTCACTTTCCAATTAAAAAATTGTGAAGTTAAAGTCCTTTTGACTTGCAATAATGCAATTAAAAAAGTTCAGGGTCTTGTTTTAGGACGATAGAATTATGAACGAAAATTCAAAATTATTTAGAATTTGTTATTATTAATTCAACAACGAAAAAACAGATCACTTTGAAGAAACCAAACTTATACAAGTCTGCTTGATAACGAGTGTATATAAGTATAATGTGTGGGTTTATATAGATATAAATGCGCGCAGAACCTGTTGCTTCGGCAGCTGTGGGCAATGACCCTGACCTTCGCTCTCGAGGTGCTGTTTGCGCGCACGTCAACGTTAAAATCTCGTTCGTTTAAAAGTCCGATGAATCAGACTCGTGCGTCGACGTCGGTTCTCCGCGATTAAAGTGGCCGAAACAACAAAAGGAGTGCTGCAGGCCTCGCTCGAGAGTCCACGCGCACCCGTCCTATATTAAAATAATTTACAAAAGTAGCAGCTGGATAATTTCGGTATAGTTGGAAAAGACGTCGTTACGCCTCGTGCCTTTTCTGCATTGTACGCGTGCGCATTTTCCCAAGCACATTCAGGTTTTCCTTGTCCACGAACTGTAGCTCACGAAATTTTCGTAGCGTTCGCACGAGCTCAGACACAGTTCGTCGAGAGGAGGTCACAATACCGCGCTTAGTATTATGTGTAATATACATACAATATATTAAACGCGAAAACTGGACACAAAAGGCAATCATATCGCCGAGTTTCGTGAAATGTAATTCAGGTTTACGTGTCACCGAGTCGTTTCGGTGGGCAATTTTAATCTCGCTCTGCTCTGCGTACGGTACATTTCTCGTTTTTCTTTTTGTTTTCTCCCCCTCTATCCCTGCACGAGCAGCCGCGTACTATATTAATATATTAAATATAAATGCGCCGGTCGCGTGACATGTATTTGTAGCTCTTTTATTATGCCATTTTATATAAAATGCACTATTATGCCGCGGGGCCGCTATATCGTGCGCGCAACGGGCATACTTTAAATTTGTGTCCTCCTCCTAAGCCACTGCGAATGCTTCGCATTGAAGCCGTTCTCGCGATCGTCACAATAGGCATGCGGCCATTTGAGAGACACATAATACAGTTACGATTCGCGGTGAGTCTCGGCGACTTATCTCTCGTTCGGAAGCGCATCGCTTTGATTCGGATATTTAGATGTGTCGAATTTTGACGGAAGCTTTGAAGTGAAAATGTATATAACGGAGCGATAGGCTATTATTGCCTGCACTTTTTTTCGATACCATAATACGATATATAACTCAATTTGAAAATGCAGAGAAAGAGGCGAGGTCGGTATTATAATCTAAACGAACGTTAGAAACATATATTACGCGGCGCGGAGCAATGGCACGTAAAAGCCAACCAATGTTTCAAAATGTTGCCGGCCGCGGCTCACCACCATAAATCGCCGCGATATTTATGCTCCGAAGAATCTCTCGCGCCGCAACGGTATTGTGCGCTCGGAAACCCTACTAACGTTGATGAATCTCCTTGCACCTCGCGTAGCGTATAGTGCCGACTGCATCAATGTGTGTGACTGTGTGTGCGGTATGCGCGAGTATGCGTATTAAGCTCGAGCGATAAATTTCCTATTGCGCATCAAGAGGAATACAGACACACACACACTTACACTTATACGTATGAGCATATAATAGTTCTTACTTCCGAGGACATTGCGAGAATAATGGAGGAATTCTAAAAGGGCGCAAAACGGCAGTGCGCGCGCGCGCGAAACGAACCCATTTCTCGTAATCATTCGGGCAATCTCATGTTTATTGCTATTATTTTTTTTCTCCTCGCGCGCGCAATAATATTACAATAATTGCTCGTCTCGCCGCGCCACTGATATACCTCGTACTGCTGCACCTCGTACGCGATGATTGTGAGAAAAACTCGGGCTCGCGCGAGTTTTATTCAAATTAGAGCGGATCGCGCACATTTATATATTAAGCGCGCAAACGGCGAGGGCCAAGCTCTGCGCCTGCGTTATAATACGACGCGCCTATCTCGCATAGACTGCGATGCGCAACGCGCGATGACTGATAAGATATGCGCTTTTGGATTAATCAACGATTATAATTGCACGCGCATCGAATTCATTATTCTCGCTGTGTTTCGAGACTGTAAAGGGCTAATTTAAAATCAAATATTCCCTATTGTATTGTATTTATTAAGAGTAAAAAACAAACAGAGGCCCGGGATCATTGACCCGAGGATGTCTTAATTGATCTGCAATTAAGTAACTTTGGGATAATTATCCGAGTCATTCCCTGTACTATACGAAGGCCTCGCTTCTCGAGAGCGACTCGCGAGTTCAAGTTCAAGATCTCTTTGCGCGGCTGCTCTTGAAAATCGGTATTACCTAATCTTTCTTTTTTTCAGCCGCACGCCGTCGAGAGAGAGCGAGAGATCGGATCGGTATATAAAAAGGCGTTTTAAAGCGCTAGTGCACGATATGTGTACACACACACATAAAATAATATAAAAGCCGGTATGCGCGCACATCTCACTCGCGGCTCTCTGCGCTTCGTACGTATACCCAAACGAGTTATAATAATCTTCGTTTCCGATCTTTTCCCCGTATATGTACACATACATTGGGATCGCGAGTGTATATACGCACACACACACGCACGTACATAAATTTATATAAGCGACGAATCTCTCATACGCACACGAGCGCAATTCGCTTTGATCAACACCTGCTGTGCGCGAGATTGAAGCATTAATAGTCTCCCAAAGGTCATTAACACTCATTATATGGACCTCGTCGTTAATTTTCAATTACAACGTAACGATGCTGCGCCTCTCGCTCGATATATTATATATGCTCGCGATAGCTCGGGCCCGAGGTAGTAGATGTTTGCTCTGCGGTTAATTAAATATTTACTTATCACCGTGAACGAATGAAGACGCGAGGCGATATGCCACTGATCGGTGGAAGACATTTTCATTATACGACACGAGAGTATGTATGGTGTGTTTATTGCCGTTAAATATATATACGAGCCATGGATGGATGTGCACGGGGACAAGTTGATCGTTACATTTGTCACGACAAACGAGCGGCCCAAGCGGGGTTGTATGGATGATTTTCCTCGACTTATTGGCTCTGTAAAATCGATTCGATGTACATATGCAACGCATATAAAAGGTGCGCATCTGCAATCACGCAATTCTTGCGGCGAACGAAGTTGTATCCGCGTATATATATATGCAGAGTTCACTTCAATCGGCGCGGGATACTTCGATGCCCAATACAGTTATCAATATGTGCTTCGCCATAGACTTCGATATTGGCCGCAATGGTATGGGATGCGCTCATTGCGGACGTTGGAAGTTACCGTGTATAAGATACGTACGTATCCGCACGCGCGAATCAAATCATGCATTTATTACGGCTGCGCACTGCACGAGCGTATGTGTACGTACGTGGGTGTACTACGTGCCATGTGCCCATACGATTCTACGAGTCTATATAAAATCCCTATGTAAGCGCGCATATACAACTTTGGAATGATACCGAGTTAAAGGATATACACACAGCTGTGCAGAGCTCACGCAGGCGCTGAACTTCTATATATACGAATCGTATAAAAATAATAGCCACTATAGGTATATATTGCACATGTGCACACGCGTAAGCTCGACTGGACCGTTATGCACACACACACACACACAGACAGAGACACACATAGTTGCAGTTTCTCTATGCGCGCGCGCGTGCGTGCGATGCATCTGCATGGCTCGCGGAGTAAAGTGCACAACGGCAAAATCCCTGCGCGTGCGTCTCTGTGTATAAATGCAAGGCACGCCGCGATCGAGCGCGTATTTATAAATATACTATGCACTCTATCTGCAATGACCAATCGAACTGNNNNCCCCCCCCGCTCGACTTTGCTTTGAGCAATTTGTATTGAAGCGCATTTTGCAGCTCTCTGCGCGCGCTATCCGCGCTCCGGCTGGACTCGCTCGAAGAAAGAGAGAGAGAGAGAGAGACGATTTTTTATGGGTGTTTGCGCGGGGTGACTCGTGGCACAGCACGCGGAATGCGGAACGCGTCACTCGCGAGCGACTGGCCGAGCGATAATCATCTCGAGTTGCGGATCGATCCTATTCGATAATGTATTCATAACGTCCGTATGATGATTTTCAATTAAGCTAATTGCTCGTATAAACCTTCATCTCTGTTTCTCTTTTTGAGCGCACTATATCTCCGATCCGGCGCGTTATTCGACAAAATGTCATTTTTTTCGTCTCTGCACGATTGGTTCAAATTTGCAGTAAAATAAACTGACAAAAAATCAAAGCACGCGCGAAAATATGCTTTTATGCTCTGACAATTTGAATTAAAATCAATGTCCTCGACTTGCAATGATGAAATGAAATGTCCTCAAGAGTTTGTGTTAACTATTCTGGACTTTAAATGGCACACTCGAGCTGGCGCTCGGATCTGTTAAAAACGCATGCAGAGTATATAACTTTGCACAACTCGTGCACCAAGCGCGAACGCGAAAAAAACTCTCATTACGCTTCTCCGAAGATGTTCTTCTATCGGTATCATTACGTCAAAAAGCATGTGCGCAGCCGCTCGAATCTGAAAATCCGATGCACACGCAGAAACTCGACACACCCGCGCGCGCTCGCACTCGCGAGCACGTTCGGCAGCGCTGCGCGCGTACACAGAAGCTCGCACACATGGGCGGCAAGAGTCCCATGTGTTTACATAATACGTGGGCAGAACGAGCACGTGATATTCTCACAGCTAAGGCATCATCGTTCATACACCTCGTGGAATAGAAATTGTGCAGTATACAAAGCTTATATATGGGCGCGCGAGCTGCAGTGGTACCGCGAAGACTCTCGAGCGAGCTTGTATTATTTTCCCCTCATCAAATCTGTATATATATGTGCTTGCTATATATGTAGTAAGCTACGCTGTACGTAATATGTAATCGCGAGTATACGGCGATGTATAACCAAATTAGAGAGAGAGAGAGAGAAGAGTCACTGCCGCGAGTATAACTGCAGCAGCGGGTTTTTCGAGATTGGAATCTAGGCATCTCGTGTCGTGCATCGCTCTTCCTTCCTTCCTTTACCGTGAAGCTCCATCCTTATTTTCTATACTACAGATATAAGAACAAGCGGTAGCTCCTGACCGCAGGACTCGTTTATTATGTACACACACTTATACACACACATGCCACATACTTACATACGATGCACATGCAATGAATTATTGTTGCGCTCGTGTGCTCGCATTGTACATACGCCGCATACTTGGCTAAAAATTTTATGAATTTTCATTTTTCATGTGTAAATATTCTCTATAAAGTTCGACACTTGTATTAATCGACGAAAATCCTCGCCTACCAACGTGAGAACCAATTTTTGGTCCATCCCAGTACATTCGCGTATACGTAGCAATCAAGAAACAAGTCGAGTGTAGTTATATTACGATGCAGCGCGACAAGATGATAACATTCTCTCTCTTTCTCCACTGTTCCTGCGCGAGGAGTCATTCTCAGAGCGACGATAATCCGTAAGACGTCCCTTTTGTGGGATCTCGCGTGCACACTACGTATATCTCGTCCGTGAGTATTCCCGTTGCTCCTTTTCTCTCTCTCTCCGCCTACGCCGCTGTCTGCAGTGCTACCGCTGCTGCACTGCTGCTGCGTTGCATGCGCTGCGCTGTATTATGTATATAGTTGCGAGTGTCTCGCGAGCCCAACTCGAGAGAGAGAGAGAGAGAGAGAGAGAAAGAGGGGTAATTGCCGTAACTGTGCGATGCTCGCGCGCGTGCACTTACATTATATACCATCACGAGGCGCACGGCATATCGCGCGTAGATGCAATAAATATGCGATCGACGCGCGTGAATATCAAATTTTTAATGTAGCTAATCAGGACTGCGTGGATCTGATATTAAGAACAAAAATTACAGCTACGCGAGTACAACCGATTTTTTGAGTCCTATGCACGGTTCGGAAAAAATCGAGTTTTTTCGAATACGCGCGCAACCCTAAAATAAAGTAGTCCTTAAAAAGTAGCTCACAGTTGGGTGAATTTACTTCTTGTAGTTACAATATTTGAATTTAATTGAAAAGAAAATTTAACAATCTCCCGACAGCTCTGTACTTTTTGTAATTAAAAAATACACATACCGTTAAGAGTCGCGCGCTACTCGACTCGACGTTTAATAATCTTATGCATACACTTGTTTACCGTGGCTGGGCAAACGTGCATATAATTAGTCGCATGTGAAAATTTACTGTTCGTCGTGGTGCTAAGGCTTAAATTGGAGTTCGAGCACCGATAAGACAGCAAAATTGTCGCTAGCAAAATTTTTAATCAAGATTACGCTCGGATTTGACTGATTCTTTTTCGTATAGATAGACAGATAAAACGTAGGATTGAATGCTGATTCGAGTGGCAAAATTGCTATGATTTTTATTGCATTAGTAGTGTGGGTGGGAACTATGAATCGAGTATGCAATTCTGAATTCAGAGGTAGCCAATAAAGTTGTTTTATGTATTTTGGGTGCGTTCAGTTTCAAGTTTTGTACGAAACCTTTCAGTTCAAAATAATCAGCGAATTACGCATATCCTTTGGATGATGATCGGCGACGAAAAACTTTCCGAGTTCATCACCTATGAAGTGGTTAATGTTAATTGACTTTTTACGCGATCTTAGGTAGTTAGATATTTTTCTTTGATTTATTTTCTCGAGTTGCGATATCCTTCTACAAGATAGGCTTTGTATAAAAGTATCGCAACTCTGAAGGAGATATGAAAAGAATTATAGTTATAAACGAAGAAAATATTTTTCTCTTGAGAGAATGTGGCTTTGAAACTTTGAGATAAAATTAGACAATTTATTGATCGTATTATACAGTTTTTTGATTAAGTGACTCAAAACAATTTGTAAGTGTAATGTGCAATTAATAATAATGTTTAACATGAGATAAAATCTAATGAGGAACAAAGTAGTAACAATTATTTAAAGATTTTCTTTTAATTTTACCTAATTGAAGTTTCTAATAAAAAAAAAATTGTATTTCTTTAAAATTTCTTTTGGAATGTTTTAATATACCTTAGTTTTTGTAAAATAATTTTAAGTATTTTTACAAACAGTACTTAGCATTACACATCTTTGCTTATACATAACAATATCACTAGTATTAAGGAAGAAAAATTGAATAATCTATTGGAATGACATATTAAAATGGAATCACTTAATTTATATATTTTAATATTTACACTTGAGTTCTTTTTTCTATAAAATCATTTAAAAAATTACTATCATAAAAAATTTAAGCCAATTGGAATGATATTTTTCAACAAAAAATTGAATACATTTACAATTTTAAACTTATCCGTTCGTTGAAATAACAATTAAAAAGAATTGTTTAAACGCACAAAGAAATGAAAAAAAGAAATGCATGATTTCATCAACTTCTTGAAACAACTTCAAGATTTTTAGCCTGCGGTCCCGTCACGTACTTGGCGATAAACTGAAAATAAAATAATTTTTAGCCCATTTATAATAGATTATATCGAAAAAATGACTCTATAAATGATTTGGTATACTGACTTTGATTTTGCCCATGGATGATGCACCCATGGCACATGCTAGGTAAGCCAAAAGATAAAGGCAGAAGAGAAGATAGAGAAATCCCACAACTCCAATCGCAACGAAAACCATGGCGTGGGGTTGTTCGTTTTTGGCCACCATCTCTCGCAAATAAGTCGTCACCAGGAAAAAATTGATCCCAATGACGAACAGAGATAAGAAAGTCGATGCCACCTTGTTGAATCTGTTCGAAATTTCGCAATATTCACCACGCTATATCTATGAACGAATTATTTTTTTTATAATGAATAAAAAAAAATAAACTCACAGTCCATTCTTGAAATCGCCCATGACGTCGACGCTACTGGTGAAGGCTATGAGCGGCAGAGCGGCGAACGGCAGCTGCAAGCTCATCGTCACGTTGAGAATGTCGTTGAGGCCCGTGAGCTGCTCGATGCTGCTGAAGAAGGCGATGAAGAAGGTCGGCACGATGGCGATGGAGCGCGTCAGGACGATCCTGCGCCATCTCGGCCACTTGAGATTGAGAAAGCCCTCCATGGCGAATTGGCCGGCGTAGCTGCCGGTCATGGTCGACGACTGGCCGGCGGCGAGTATGCCGATGGCCCAGATGATCATCGCGGTAAAGCCGAACGAGCAGCCGAGAAAGATGCCACCCTTGTAGAGGTCGGCCTCGAAGGGTTCGGCGTTATTCTAGGACAGAAAAAGAAAACTTATCGCTTTTGTTCGTCTACAATGGGCTTTCGAGCTTTTTGCATTTATACTCACGAGAAACTCGTCGAGCCCCCAGGAGAAATTTCTGGCTTTGCACGTTGCATACTACGAGCGAAAAAAAAAGAAATTACGATAAAGATCAATTAGCGCGATGCGATCGATCAGAGTGTATTTGGCTAATGTGTCGTGAGTCACTCACCACGTCGGCGTTGCTCTTGTTGTAGAGGCCGTGCGCGAACACGCACATGACGAAGAGATTGATAAGAAACGAGAGAAACAGGGCGATCGACGCTTCCGTGAAGTAGTACATGCAGGCCTCGCGTACCTTGTTGGGCTTGGTGCGGTCGATTTTTCGAGACTGCAAGTATTTAGCGGGAAAATAATTTTCAAAAATATAGTTCGAAGAGTTTCGCTAAGATCGTGTGCACGATTTCGATGCGAATCCATGGTGGATTACCTTAACGAGTGCGCTGTGAAAGTACAGATTGTGAGGCTGAATATTGGCCCCGATCAGGCCGACGGCTTGTATCAGTACACTTGTATTGCAATTCGAGCACCAGGGCGTGAACATGCCTTTCAATAATTCATCCTGTGGAGGTGCCGACACTACGTACTAGAAAGCATAGAAGAGAATATAATACGCACGAATATACAACGATACTACTCGGTCGACTTTTTACCGTTTGTGTAGCGAACACATCGACGAAGACAATTATGAAAAGCTATGATAATTATGAAAAGCGCAGAGCCGGTATAGTTTACCTCGTAGCCGAATGTCAAGGCCATGATGCCGATAAAGATGCCGAAGAGCAGCTCGACCTTCCTCATGCCGTACTTGTCGAGGTACATGAAGGTGAACGTGTCGATGATGGTCAGCAGGACACCGGCCCATAACGGTAACCTGAGCGCCGTGGGCCAATTTCAAGTTTTATCATATACTTGTTATAAAACGAAGAAAAAAAGTGCGTGTGTAGTGGCAGAGAGGGCCAACGAACCATTTACTGGTGAGCAGGTAGAGCGCGATGGACGTGCCTATGACCTCTTGCATGTCGCTGCCCGTGATGGCTATCTCGGTCATGAGCCAGAGCAGAATCCGCGGCGTCGTGCGGAACTGCCGATAGCACATCTCGGCCAGGTGAAGGCCGCTGACCACGCCGAGGCGCGAGCTCAGCCGCTGCATTATCAGACCGAGGCAGGTGGCACCGAGCAGCAGCCATATCAACTGTATAGCACACATCGTCATATTCATGGTTCATACTCATGTGTGTGAGACCGGAAACTTTACGATACTGACCTTGTACTGAGCCGTCACTCCCGATTGCAAGTCCGACTCGATGTTGCCGGGATCGAGGAAGGCTATGGACATGAGGAAGCCCGGACCCATGAAGGCCCACAGCTTGCGAAAGCTGAAGCTCGTCTTCATGGTGGAATTATAGGCATCCGTTGCAATTAAAATTTTTTGATGCAAGAGGCAATCTACATTCTGTCGATACTCACGTGATTCTCCATTTCCGGAATGTCGATCCTCTGCTCGCCAAAATCCCCGAGAGAATTATTACCCATGTCATTGTTGTTATTTTTTGATGGCCTGTCTTCGACTGGCCTCATATTTTTTTTCGTCTATTTACACGAGCCGATCGACACTGTCGAAATGCAAACAAAAATAAACAATTATGAAAAATTAAAAAAAAAAAGAACAATGTATTATTGACACTTGTAGCGATGAATTTGGACAGGCTTCGAGTTTTTCCTCACCTGCTGTACGGTGCGCGACTGTCGAGCACGCGTGCACGCGCGTTGTCTCTATTTTCTAAGTATGTAGTGCACTCGGCTTATTATTAATAAAATTTTGTCAACGCGACGCGATAACGCTACTTCCAGTCGAGGCGATTCGAACGATGGTTAAAAATAAAAATTAAATTTCTACGAAATAGAAAGAGCGAGAGAGCGACAGTAAAAATGTGCTCGGACACTTTCGTTTACAAGGATGCACTTGGAGCGAAATGAGAAGTGCACATCAGGGAATCGGCTATATATAGGCGTCATAATTACATTCTTAAATCGGTAACGATTTTATCCATTTCTCCTGTGATTCCCTCAACTTTACCGGCTGATAATCGGTTTAATCGATTTGTCTCTCCTCTTAGCTCGAATAATAATCGTCTGCGTCGTCGTCGTCTGCGCTTCGTCGATCTCGCAGCCGCGAGCAGCGATACAAACGCGTGTAAAAATAAAACGGGTGGGAAAGTCGCACGAGCTTTCTGCTGCTGCTGCTCTTCGTCTTCGAATCGAGCCGTGTATTACGAAAATACTCGGCGTATTTACACATTTTTTCGCCTCGCACGAGGCATGGGGGGCTCGCGTTCAACTGCGTGTCGAACAACATGTAAGCATATGCTCTGTATAGTGTGTATGATGATTATGACTCGCGAGCCGAGCGACTATTTTTGTGAAAAATTTTTTTATATATATGCGCCTCGCGACCTGAATTTATTATATCGGCCGCTTGCTTACTGGGGGTTATTATTATTTTCGCGTCTATCTTCGCGTCTATTATGAGTATAATATTTATGTTTAGGTAGTGTTGCGCGAGCTTCACGCGGTTCGTGAAGCTTGATATATATATCCGCGACTGTACCTGGAGACAAATATTATATATAGATGTCCCTTGTGTTTTGATATATTTTTTAGCATATCTTTGAAAATATCATTTTCAGAATGTCGTTCGAGGTAGAAAATAGAATAGCCAAAATAGTTTTATTTTTTACGTGTCTTACGAATGTATATTTTTATTTTTTTTTTTAAAGTAACAGCGTGTATACAAAAAATGATTTAATGTATGACATTGCCGAAATGGATCGAAAAAAATAATAATGTAACAATTATAATAATCGATAATACATATACATACTAGCCTGGCACAAATAAACAAGCCTGCATATACGTGTACTCGTGCGCAATATCATTAGAATATACTATTCCATTACAAATTCTTGGGGACAATCGATATAATAATTAAAATTATATAAACAATAATCGTTATTATATTGATGGAAGCTAACAATTTAGTAATGCAATCAAATAGTTATACAATGATGCAGAAACATATAATAACAGGAGTTTTGTGTACCGACTGCATTCGGAATTGTGTCTTGTTGTTGTTGTTGTTGTAGTTGTTGTTGTTGCATGTGTAGTCGTGCGTGTAGTTTTTTAACATAAAAGTATATAACCATAATAGAGATATAATATTTATATATAAATGGCGAGTGACGGCGGCTAAGTTGGCGCTTAGAAGCACTTGCGGTGGACGATGCCAGGGCCTGATTCGTCGTATTCCTGCTTGGAGATCCACATCTGTTGGAAGGTGGACAGGGAGGCGAGGATGGAACCACCGATCCAGACGGAGTATTTCCTCTCTGGTGGGGCGATGATTTTGATCTTGATGGTGGACGGGGCCAAGGCGGTGATCTCCTTCTGCATACGATCGGCGATACCGGGGTACATGGTGGTACCACCGGACAAGACATTGTTGGCGTACAAGTCCTTACGGATGTCGACGTCGCACTTCATGATGGAGTTGTAGACGGTCTCGTGGATACCGCAAGACTCCATACCCAAGAACGAGGGCTGGAAGAGGGCCTCTGGGCAACGGAATCTCTCGTTACCGATGGTGATGACCTGTCCGTCGGGAAGCTCGTAGCTCTTCTCGAGGGATGTGCTGGCGGCGGCGGTGGCCATCTCCTGCTCGAAGTCCAAAGCGACATAGCAGAGTTTTTCCTTGATGTCGCGAACGATTTCACGCTCAGCCGTGGTGGTGAAGCTGTATCCTCTCTCGGTGAGGATCTTCATGAGGTAGTCGGTCAAGTCGCGACCGGCCAAGTCCAGACGGAGGATGGCGTGGGGAAGGGCGTAACCTTCGTAGATTGGGACGGTGTGGGAGACACCATCACCGGAGTCGAGGACGATACCGGTGGTACGACCGGAGGCGTACAGGGAGAGCACGGCCTGGATGGCGACGTACATGGCTGGGCTGTTGAAGGTTTCAAACATGATCTGTGTCATCTTTTCACGATTGGCCTTTGGGTTCAATGGGGCCTCGGTCAAGAGGACTGGGTGCTCTTCTGGGGCAACGCGGAGCTCGTTGTAGAAGGTGTGATGCCAGATCTTCTCCATATCGTCCCAGTTGGTGATGATACCGTGCTCGATGGGGTATTTCAGGGTGAGGATACCTCTCTTGCTCTGGGCCTCGTCACCTACGTACGAGTCCTTTTGGCCCATACCGACCATGACGCCCTGATGCCTGGGGCGACCGACGATCGAGGGGAAGACGGCGCGGGGCGCGTCGTCACCGGCGAAACCGGCCTTGCACATACCGGAGCCATTGTCAACTACGAGGGCGGCAACTTCGTCGTCACACATTTTGATTTGTTTGGGTTTGGGACTGTTTGGTCAAACGAATCTGCAATGAGAAAAGAAAAATACAAACGATAAGACAATGAAAAACATCGCCAACGGTATAGGGCAACAACTAAGTCTACGGAAATTCAAAAGTCCGCGACGAAAATCTACTTCCGTGAAAAATAATCAAAGTCCGAAAAATTAAATAATCGTACCGTAATGAACGATCAAGATGATTCGCGCCCGACAAAGTACGAGAGAGAACTGAACGTAAAAAGTAAAACGTCTCGCGAAGCGCGAGCGGAAACTCGATCAACTCCCCTCCGCCGCCGCCGCAGCAGAGCGGGTCTTTTAATAATAGTCTGTGTGTGCTTCTAAGTTTTCCCGACTCCCACACAAGCTCGTAGAAACACGCGAAAGAGAGTCTGACTACGGAATATGGTTGCGCTTATTTTTGGGCGCGTTTCGTACTAATTTTAGAAACGCCGCACCCTATACAGCGCGCACGCACAAGCGCCGATCATAAATCCGTGCGCGCGCGACGCGCTTTTTATAAATAAGACTCGGCTCTCATCTCTCTCTCTCTCTCCCGCTCTCTCTGTCTTTCACGAAATGACTCGCGCTAAATATTACCCGTTCGTACGAGTGAATTTGTAGCTTTTACGCGGATAAAGTTGATGACAAATAAGTTATGAAATTTCGCGACGATTAAAAACGCGGCGACTGCGCGGCCAAGAATTTCATAACGATTCGCGTGGCGAGTATCGTCGAGACGATTTTCGCGGTTATATAACGTTTTTAATGTAATCCAAATGATAATGACATTTTTGAGACTTAGAAATTTTCGCGTTTTATTTACCGCCCGTACGATAAGATCAAAGAAAAATTATATTTCGACGTGAAGCGATCGGGTAATTAACGTTAGTAAATTTATGTATGCAATGATTATTATCTAATTGTATAATGATTGATCGATGAAGATGAAATCTGATTCTAAGAGTCAACTTTTATCTCAATTTTCACTCTAGAGCCTTCGCATCGCTGGCATTGGTCAGCTAGCCGTAAAGCTCACGACCAATCGAGCGTCTACGAAGGTATATTTGAATTTAAATTTTCACGCGCTCCGTTTGAATGCACAATTTTTTTTAAACAACGAGTTGAACTGAGCACAATCCACAATCTGAATGCAAGATGGAGGTCACTGTAATTTTTTTTTTTTTTTTTTAACTGAATTGAAAAATCCTTCCGATTGTGGCTGCGTTCAACTTGTTGGACAAAAAAAAAGTCCAACAACAAAACGAAATACTTGGGTATTCAACTGCATTCGCGCACAATTTGATAAAAGCACAGTTGATATGATCTTTTATCAAACGATTAAACTTTGAATATCAGTTGAATATCTGCAGTAAAACTTGTGTTGTCGAACGAAAAAAAAAACTGCCTCGATAAAAGCACACTGGTAATGAACACTGATTCGTTGACAAAGTCCCAAAGTATCACTTTTTTTGAATCGTACGAAAAACTTGCGATGATCGAAAAAATTTATAAGAAAAAACACTTGATCGTCGTCGGTTGAGCACAGATTAAGATCGAAAAAACGAGAAAAGTTGACTCTTGGTGAGATTCTCTAACACTTTTGTAGCGGGCTTGCGAGCTTCGAGGAGCTCCGACTCGCTGTTCGCTGTACGTACCGTTCACTGGACAGCTGCGATGGCGTCTGTGCTTCTGCCGACTCGGTCTCAGCTATTTAAGCGTTCGATTCCAACGCACACCCCCATAAATGGTCCGGACGCGAGGAGTCATATTTTTGCCATAGCTATAGTGATACCAGCCAACGGCGTGTGCCCCACTCCGCCGACTCCTCCACACGGGGCCAACAAATTTTTGAATATCTCTTCTCTCTTTCTCTCTCTATTTCTCGGCGAACCGCGAGCTTTTTCGTGTTGTAAGCGCGGCACGATATTCCGGGCTTGCCAGAGAGAGAAAGAGAGAGAGAGAGAGAAAGAGCGATTCGATGCTGTGTAGCTTTTTTTAAAATCCCTATAACCCGCCGCGCTCGTTCGCTTATAGCGTCGTTATCTATAATGTTTTTTGTCGAAATTTCACTCGCGCAATAGCCCTGCGAGCGCGTTCTATATACGACCACGAATATTTGTTACAATACGTTATATCTGTGTCGTTTATTTTCACGAGGCTGGCGTATGTTTTCGTGTGTGCCTATGCTTATACGCTTACTCATTCTCTCGTTGCACTTAAAAATAACACGCACACATATACACACCCGCGACTCTATTATTTTGACTCCGCTTAACGCCAATTTTGGTCTGCTTGCTCGCGACCGAGCTTGAATAACGAATTTTTCGCTTTTACGAATGCATCAGGCAGGCATGCCTTTATTAAATTAGCTAATTGTGCTGACGGGTGATATTCTCTGTCAGCTTGTGTTAACTTGTTCGTGGATATACTATATACTGCAAGTTTAAAGGGACCGTATAATTGAATGAAGTCGTTAGATTATCCAAGATTATTTAAGTTTACATAACTAATTTTCTTTTTTCTTGTCAATTATTTAATTATTTTCACCCCATGCATTTGAATTTTATACATAAAAAATATTTATAGGTTGATCAATTTTTAAATGAAAAATACGCCTCCACTCATAAATTTGCATCAATGCCAATGCGTGGTATAAACATAAAAAACACTGCGAGAAACAATCATTGTTATTCGAAGCTCTTCTCAGATTAGGATCAACAAATCGACCGAAAAATCAAGTTCATCCAAAAAGCTTAAGCTCGAGCTTTTGCTCCACTCCACTAACATTAACATTGTTCATTGTTAATATTTTGTAAACTGGCCAGGAGGGGACGTACAGCGATCATTTCTGGTTTGGCTTGAACTTAATTTGTTTCTCTTCGATTGTGATTGTTTTCATTTTTTCCTCTTGTTATCGAAGATCGATAAACATAATCTATGCGATAATTTGATTATCATAATTCGTGGTAAAAAGCACGATTCAGCGATTGAATAACAAAGCCGATTCACTTCCAATGAGCTAGATAAAAAATTGACCGCGCGAATATGGTTATAGTTGCATCTTCCGCACAAACGCATGCTTGAGCAACGCATGCGATATATACATGCATCATCATCATCATCCCTGAGTCGAGCGAGATCGTTGTGTGTGCAAAAAAGGCATGAGAGACTCGCAGTCGCAGGCGTGAAACGCGAATTCCCGGGGCGCCTTCCGTCAAAGGCGTGTGTGGTAGTCTTTTTCGTCGTTTTCCTTATCTCATTCTTTCTTTCTCTCATCCTTTCTCCCTTCCTCGTGTTGAGGGAATGGACACAAAAATATTTCGGTGTAGATCTATATACATGAGCGAGCTTGCACCGGGCTTTATATCGCTGCAAGCTGTATCGTTAGAGTAAAAAGTTCTCATAGTGGAGTCGCATGCTTTTCACGAGTACAGATCGTTTTTTGTTCAGTTAATGAAGCATCTCGATAATTGGCATTGTCGCATTCACTGTCCATCTTCCGCAAGTATGGCAATAATGTTACCTACATATATACCGCTAGCCGCATATCGTATACACAAAAAAGTCCAAATTTGCTCGCACATAGGAGTAGTGTCTTACAAGTATTTTTGTATCGCATCTATTTAGAGTTTTCGCTACATGTAATCCGGGAATACGTATTCAAAATTTATACATTCATCGATCCGTGAACGTATAGCTATTCTGAAAGAGCATCTTTCGAATTAGCGTGAGTCTGAGTCACAATTTTCAAGTGTTACGTCGTCTTGTTTATCAGTGACTTAAGATTTCTCTCGTTATAAATATAAACGCCACCGACGCGCGAAAGCTATATATTTCGCTCGCGTATATAGCGTAGCAGTAGCAGCAGCTGATGCTATATAGCTGGCCGAGATGGCTTTTGTTTATCGCGCGGCACCGTGCGAGCTTTTTTTAAATGAGACCGCCAGAAAAGCTCGCACAGAAAGCCGTCTGCGCAGAAAAAAAGCTAATTTTTTTTCTTTTCGTGACAAGAGATATTCGCGCAAGGTTGGGTGCGCGTCGTTATTCAAGCTCCCGAGGAATGTGAATTGCAAGACGAAATGAAGATAACGAAGTGGAGAGAGAGAGAGAGAGAGAAAGAAAAAAAAACAACAAAAAAACGCGAGCGACGATGAAAATATAACGTTACGAAGATCGTCATTTTGGTCGACGTCGTTGTCGCGCCGTTGCTGAATGCGGCTCGGTAGAGCTTGCGCGCCAGCGTCGAGTAAAAGTAAACGTGTGTGAGTGTGTATGCTAGCTCATGCGCCTCCCACCTACTTTCACCCTGACCGAAATAACGTCCCAAAACAGGGGGTGTATATGATTTCGGATAGCCAAGTTAGGAGTTCCCTAAACATCGAAACACCGAATACGGCGTGCCGAGGAGGAAACGGCCGAGCGATGTGCTATATACACGAAGTAGCAGCAGCAGACTCACACACCCGCCGCGATGTTATTTTCAGCGAGTGAACGGACGCGCGATGCTGCTGCTGTTTCTATTTCGTTTGGCGGAAAATGAGAGAGGTTGGCGAGGCGCTTTTTCAAAATATCTTTCACGAAAATTTTTGCATCAGTATTTTTTGAAATGCATAAGCGATCGTGACGAGTAAGAAAAACTCTCATTCCGATGCGTATGAGTTCCATGAAAAACTGTTTTTTTTTTATTTTTTCTTCTTTTCGTAATTGTCGACGTACGATCTTTTCTTCTCTCCCGTATACACATCCAGCTATTTAAAAATCGCAGTTATCCAATTTGCATATCGCACTGATTAGCGCGTCGAGAGCGAGAGAGGCAGGCAGCTCTCTTTAATTGATTCGCTCGGGGAGATAGGGGCTCTGTGCATTTGCTCGCGAGCTCTTAACGGTAAAAACGCGAAGCCAAGAGAGAGAGCCGCTTTTGTCTCGAAGTTCTATTATAAAACCACTGCAGCGTATGTATAGTACGCATAGTTTTGTGTGCTCCTCTTGTATGCACACATACGTAAGCATCAATTACTTTAAAACCGCAAACAGGAGTAATGTGTACGACGACGAGCTACTGAAATTAAGTAGCCGATCCTCTTCCCTTCTTTCTCTGCCTCTCTTGTGGTCCTCGACGACTCACCGCAAATATGTCGGACTTTATTACTTTTATTTTTTGCAAACATTTTTCAAGTTCTGAATGATAATTTTTTATGTTGTTTTCTGTTGCAGGTGAGGAAAATTTTCCCAATGATATTTGAGCGAGCGCTCACAACCAGTGGTAAGAACGGAGCAGCGATCGAATTCTATTTTCATCGTATCATTCGAAGAATTGCAATAATAATCGATTCGTATCGATCGATCGGGCGCGCTTAATTTTATAATAATGCGCGATGAATCAGAAAATCATCCGCGAACCTTATCGAATCTACACTCGGTCTCATGTATTTAATTCGTGAGATATTCGATTCGATTAAAGGATAAAATAAAAAAAAACGAAGAGCGATGTAACAATTTTTTGCATTCCGGTATGAATTGGGATCGCACGACTCACTAAACATATAAATTTTCATTGGGAAATTGTCATATTATAAATAAAGTTAAACCAAGCCGGTACGCTTCTCGCCTTATATACTCGTCGATAAAAGAGAGTCACGTCAAAAACTCGCGATGTGTCGACCCACTTTCCGATTAAAATAAACTTTCGTTTCGCGATCACTCGCAGGTTCTTGTCTCTCTTTCTGGACAACGCAAATCCGTGTTAACACGCGCGCGCCGAGCTTTTGAAGTTGATCGTAAAGTACCCTATGTTCACCTACACACAACGCGGGAGCCGCGGGCCTTTCTCTCTCCCTTTGAGGTTTTTTTCACGAAAACGAGGGTTGTCTTGAGGCGCGGAATAGACTCTAGCGAAACTATTAATATACAACTCGCCGCGAGCGGGTTGCGACTTTTAAAGCACGCCGCAGCTGAAAAAAGTTCGACCATTTACACAAATTAGCAAGACCAAAATAAATAACTTTGATGCTTTGACAAAAGTACTTGCACCTAATGGTGACAGGGATCAAGTTCAATTGTTACTTAATAATAAACTGAGAAGGATAAAGTAAGGAAAGTAAAAAACAACGAAGAAAAAGAAAGAAAAATGTACACTTTTACCGGCCCGCGGTGGTTATAATTAGAATTCAATAAACAAAAATACAATCGCGGCTGGTGCTGAGCAATCCGGAAATAGAATATTACGTGTCAGAAAAAGCTATCCGTGCATGTGTGTCTGTATTTATGCGCGTGTTTGCGTGTGTTGGTGTGTGTTCGCGTTGAGCTTGCAAAATCTTTTTTATTTTGGAATATCGAGTCTTGACGTACGATGTGAGCTTTTCACGCGAAAAAATCGTTATCTAGTGGATGACAATTGTATGCACCAATGTATGGTTGTTCAGCCCCGGAAAAATCAAATAACAGATAATTAGGGTTCGCTGGGCTCAAAATAATATATGGGTTATTTTGAACCAGAATATTTTTTCGCGTTTTTAGACCTTTTAAATTTTTTTAGCTGACCCGATTTTACGAATTCCTACACACTTCCATACTAAATGTTTACGAGCTACACACTCAGATACGTATATGTGCGTGGGTGGCTAGGAATGCTCACTCGCAACATAAATTCTCGAGAAACATACACTACACCTGGATCCTGAAAAATCAATTCGATTAACCGAGGTATATAATAAGAAGGTACACAGAGTACCGTCGTATACTCGGAACACCGAAGCCTGGCTGCAAAACGATCCTTTCGTTCTCTCTTTTTCTTTCTACCTCTATGCGAAACGCTGCATTTTGTACACGATCGCTATTTCTGCAGCCAAGGCGTCAAGTCGTAATTTCATCCTCGATGATGTAGCTTCTCGGCGCGTTATAATTACTTTGTATTTGTCCGAAAGATGATTAATAGCTGAGCCGCGCAAATGACGAAGCTCTCTATATATCTATACTAGACTCTTTGCGCGGTGCGATATACAAAACGAGGGGTAAAAGAAAAAAAAAACAAAGGAAGGGAAGGCACGATAATAACGCATACACAGGTGGACTAAATGATCTGCAGATCATCCGCGCACTGGTGGTACTTTATATACACCATATCGTTTTGGTTCCATTATGATTATTGGCGATGCAGCAACAAAACCAACACGCGCAGTTCTCATCGACGCACAGAGAGCTACAACGAGGTTCGCGCGCGTGCATAATCAGCTCTCCTTGGCCGCCGCCACTCGGCGCATCGATATAGGCGCGTCTCTGCAGCTACATAGTATATGCAAGTGCACACGGTGTGCATAGTAGATAATATATAGGGAAGGCGGCGGTGATCAGCTTGGTACAGTGTGGTATTATAAGAAGAAGAATATATGGGACCTCACGGAGCCTGCGTGTTATTACAAGTGCGAGGAAAAGGGCTTGCTCGAGCGAGCGAGCCAGAGAGCAATCGTGCGTATCCGCGCGCGCTTCACATTGTCATGTTGTCTTCTCTTCTCAGTCGACTCGGCATTGCACTGCAACAGCAGCCGACTCTCTCATTATAAACGACTTATATATACTGTATGGGCCTACACAACGCACTTATACACTGTATGCTCAACGTGTCCTTACGGATCGGGCATTAATACCTCTCGCATGAGCTACAGATCGTGCGGAGTACTGGCTGCAGCGGCACGTAGTGCGCCGCGTCCGCAAGAAATGTGTGCAGTATATATATTCCTATATACCGCTGGGGTATCGACTAGCTCGCTGCATCCGCGGCCTTGGCGGGGATCTTTGCACTCGTATAAATAGCGCAGAGAGAGAGAGAGAGAATACTCACTCGATGTACGCTACGTACACGTACACGTACGTATACGCATCTTCCTGCTCGCGAGCACCGATGCTTTTCTCTCTCTGTCTCTCTTTTTCTCTCAGTGACGGCTGCAGCGAAGGCCATTACTGTATAGCTCCGCGCGCTGCACGTGAGAGAGCTGCAGCAGCTTAACGTTCCCTATCATAGGTCAGCTGTGTACAGCTTATATGCGAAGATCGCGGACTCGTGTATTATTCTCTCTCTCTCTCTCTCTTTCTCTTTGGCGTTCAGGCTCCGGCGATTCTCTCCTCCTCGATTCTTATTCGTTCGGTTCTCGTTCTCTCCTATATACTTGTTTTATCGTATTGTATCGCGGCTTATATATATACCAGAGGTGGTTACAGCGAACCGTGTGCGCGAGGATCCGCGAGACAGCTCAGAGAAAACGAGAGAGATACGCGCTCTCCTTTTCCGCTTGGCCACATCCTACATATTATAAATATAAGTACACGCGAGGAGTATTAACTCGACGATGCAGCGTGTACTTCAGCTACGACTGATATGATAGACGAATGTATAAAATGGATCTTGCTCGCCGCGCGTGTACGTACAGTGTGCCAAGCTTTCGGTTTCGTTGAACTTCGACCGCGAGAGATTCTCGCAGCGCGAATTGCTTTTAACGTGCTTTTCTCGCAGCTGCTCGCTTGATATTTTCACGTCTTAACCAAGAATCATAAGAAGATGCACGACAGTAAAAATTACACGATGGCGCCGCGTTCGAACGTTTTGCGTTGAAAAATAAACGGAGACGATATTGGCTGCGCAATATCGTTTGCTCGCGCGCCTTACGCGGCTCGTACTCATTAATTTTGCGCTCCTCCGGCTAATCGTACATTCAATTTGCTTTATGCGTATGCATATTTTACTCGAAGCCACCCTCTCGCACGACGATATACCAACTTCATTCCAATTTATCTTCGTGTCGTGCGTCGCTCGCACTCGATAAGCTCCTGGATATTAATAATCCTCCTCGCCGAACGCATCGAGTGAACCTAAAACTGCGGTACACGTTCGAATTGCGATGTACCTACAGGAGCGTGGATTTTCCCATATAGTCGAGACGAAAAAATAAATGAAAAATGCTCAAGTTTTATTATTTTCTATACCGATTTCTATACCGATCTATACAAAATTTCAGATTCACTCGTAAATAAATCGAGTAAAAATTTAACATAATGTAAACAAATGTAAACAATTACGCATAGATTATGTGTGTTTATAATCTGGACACATGATTGTTTTGCGCACATCGATTTGAATGTATAATTTAATTAATCATTAAAATTAAATGTAGGCTTGAGTACATTTTTTAAAGGAATTAGCTCTTTACCAATGTATTGGCAGCAGTTTCTTTTACTTGGACACGTGTATTTACAAACTCATAAACTCGTGTACAGCCGCGGCCTTGAGCCAAGCAACAGCAGCAGCAGCAGCAAAAAAAGCTCGCTCGAGATCTCGCGACTTAGAGACTCCTATATAGAGGCGTTTGTAACAATTATATACGTAGTACTGCCTCGTACTTATACGACTTGGGTTTTTGCAGCCGTCTCGGCACAACAACCTGCCGCCGCTGCTGCTCGACATTTCTCTTTCTATAGACTTTAGCAGAGTATGACGCACGTGTCGTCGTCGTCGTCGTCGTCGTCGTCGTCGCCAGCGACTCGTCTCACTCTCGCCTACTGCCGCCGCTCCGCGTGTCGTATCAAGCGTCGCAATAGAATCTCAGGAATTTTAGCGCACACACGTCGCAGTACCTACACGATTGCAACTTAGCAAAGGGACTCTTATGAGAAAAAAACGAGCGAATCCCGTGAAGTAATGATGATATCTACTCGATACTACTACCATGCACTCGTTACGAAGGCAGAGAGATGGTCGTAAACGTGCAGGGTACGTCTTTATGGGTAATACGTATATACGCGAGTGCGCGCTTACACGCGTTATGACGTTTGGCGCCGCGCAAAGTATAGCTCGCGTCTATACAGCGAATTTTACCTGCGTCCACATGCTGCAGTACGCGAGTGTGAGCGCACGCATTATCCCTTCGGAAAGGTCTGCGCGCGGCTCTCTCCTGGCGACGTTCGGAAGCTCGACTCATGGAAATAACAACGAGCATACTTTTTTTTCCTCTTCTCTTCCTATACTGTATGCGTATATACACGATGCTCGACGGCGCGCACTTGTGCGCGCGCGCGCATATAAGCATAGACGAGAATCTATATACGTGTGCTTGCATATATACTTTATGCAATATGCACTTGGAAGAATATATTACGAGGATAATTATCTTTACGGATGCGCAATATAAGTTATCGCTCTTTTGCGGAAGCCCACTATACTGCCTATATGCATATAATATGTGCCTCTAAGTCGGCTCTGTGCTGCGCAGCTCTCGTGTATATGATTTTCAATGATTTATTTTTGCCCTGCTCGAGAGCTATATAGTAGAGGCATACGCGCGTCCGAGAGTTGGACCGAGACGTACTGTACGCACAGAGACTGCGTTATATTGTATACACGAAATATTGTCCGTAATTATAAGAGGCGTGTCCTTTAATTTATATTTTTTTGGTCTTTGCGAAATTTTTTTTATAATTGTTTGTTTAATTCTTGAAGAGAAAAGATCTAATAGGATCGTTGCCTTTATGATACAGTTAAATGACGTAAACCAGGTAATTTTTAATATGTTGTTGAGATTCATTTATAAATAACCAGCGACGCTCCGAACGAACTCTGTTATTTCAATCGTTGCGAGACCCTTCGCCATACATATTACATTGTAGGGTCTGATAACGCAAGCAGGCGGTAGACTCTAAGTTCGCATATATTTCGCATGAGTATACGGTCTATGGCGTACACATAGCAGCAGCGTACGGGCTTTTAAAAAGTCGATGATGTAACGCGGCCATCTTCAAAAATATACCCGCGAGAATGATTTTCATCGCGCCTTGTAGGGCTATACGCGGAGCCCCCCGAGATCGGAAGTATTTCCGATATACACTCGTTACAATAATAAATAGTTCGCGCGCTCTTTTATAGATTTGTCTATTATTTTTTTTTTTTAATCTGGGCAAATGTTCATACACGTATGCTCGGTAGTGTACCACTGGCCGTGCATGGCAAAAGCCGCGAGCTTCGCATATACAGTACTGCGTATGCACGGCGCACAGCTGGTAACCGCCGGCATAGCAGCCGATTTATGACGAGGCAAGAAATTAATAGCGAGGTAATTGACTCTTTCGAGCGAATCGCGCGCGCGCGCCTGCTTATAAATATACGTATAGATGCACGCATTTCTCGGCCCTCACAAGAGCGAGAACGAGAAAAGAGAGAGAGAGAGAGAGAGAGAGACAAAGTATGCGTGCGTAAAGATGCGCATCAGTCGCTTACTACTACTACTACGAGCTGAGAACGCACATAGCACGTCGTCATCGCCATAGGCGCGTAATTCTGTTAATCCTTTTTCTTTTTCTCGCGTTTCCAACTTTGTTGCGCGCCCGTCTTGTATGTACATGCATGTGCACTCGCGAGTCCTCGAGTTACACGGCGCTACTGCGCCGAGCGCTGCAGCTGGCCGATTCTGAAATAGACCAGTCGAGCGAGTACGGAGCATAAATATCGTATACGTATACGCACGCGACAACAAGAAGACGAGCCGTTGATTACGTTTTGTTCGCTTGTACACTTTACGCAGTGTGTATAATGTATAATAATGCAGATCTGCAGCGCATCGCGATCCTATCGGGCCCCGCGTGTCTGCATTGCACTTAATTCAATGTTTCCGAGTCATGATCTCGGCACGAGCTGACGTATGTGTGTGTGCGTATATATAATTTATGTACGCCGCTGATGCTGCTGCTGCTCCTGCTGCTGCTGCGGCGTCACGACAATCGTTGCGCGCGGAGCACCGCACCACCATGCGAGCGATAAATTTAAATGCCTCGATCTGCAGTCCAACCAAGCGTGATATTATGTACGCTCCAAGTATTTTCTTGGTGAGTCATGATTAATCAGTGCGGCTTTGCGTGGAAAATGTCAAAACTTGGCCCCAATTTTTTGCTACAGTATAGTCAAGTATTGAACTCGTATCAACATTTATAAACCTGCATACATATCTTATCATTGTTAATAAAAAGTGCGCCACAATAGGTGATGCGCCAGCATAGGCGGATCTCCCCGACTCATTATTCAAACACATGAAACAATTTTATTTATTTTTTTCATTTCTTATCTATTTAAAAATCCATCCAGTTACGACGCATACGAGCGAGCCTCGAAAGCTCATCCCGCAACATACATTGCCGCAAGCTCCAAGAAATGAAAATATGGCGTTCAGCGCGGATTATATACGCCCGAAAATGCTCGTGTGCATGTGAGCGTGCGCATGCATGCAATATGCGCGTGTATATCTCGCGGAGCGGACACACGCTTTTACACAAGTCGAGCGAGAAAAACCAAAATAACGCGAGCGGGCGAGCGAGCTTTTGCGCGGTACACGAGTGGGAGGCGAGCGCGCGCGCGGGGTTATTTCGAGACGTATACAGCGGCAGCAACACACGGTGCCTTTCGCGTTCGTCGATCCGAGCTGCCTCGCCTTATTTGGAATAAGAAAACATTGCGGAGTTGCCTAACTTTCGCGCGCGCGTAAGAGAGAGAGAGGGACGATATATAATTTGGTACACACACAGAACTCGCAGCGGCCCATCTCGTAAAATATACTTTGTGCTTGCGATGCACCACCCTCCTCGCGGTCGCGATCGTCTCTGCATATTATCGTATCGTTCGTGCGCAAGCATACGTAAACAAAAGGCCTCGGTAAAAGCATAAAACGGTGGACAATAAAAGCGAAGTGATTTTTGTGAGAAATCGTTCGGCTAATTTATAGCTCGTTTGACTTGCCCTGCGTGCACGAACGAGTTGCGTAATTCACGTCACAATTACACGCGCGCTCGGTGCGGCCGAGTAGTGCCCATTCATGCTGTACACACAGCTCGTACACATACGCATTGTTTTCCCCATCTACCTCCTACCGGCGTGCGTATATACTTGATCATCGATTCGTGTGCGTATGTAATGTACGTACTTGCGTGTGCATCGATCTCACTGCAATTTAAATCGACTCTTGTAATATAAATCGCATCTCTCGTCTTACTTATACATAATCTGAACGCGCGCATCCCACACACTAATACACACGCATACTTGCATCAAGACTTATGTACGCGCGTCGTGATACGGGAGTATTATTGGCATTGAACTCGATGCATTATAAGCGCACACGAGAGAGGCGGTGGCACACACACACACACACACGCGCACAGACTCGCTTTACGTTTTAATTGATTGTACCTGCCATACGCACTTTGTAGTTTGTAGTCGATACGCGCGATCCCATATGCTATCGTGCATCGTCCTGCGCATACTTGCACACATACGATGTAGGCTCGACTTTTGAGCGCGCGGCCTCAAAGAAACTCTCTCGCGTATATATATGGCGTCATTTATCAACGCGAGCCGAGCCGAGCTGAGTGCATATTATGTGCTCGTATGTATATTAAGTACCGTCCGGCAGAGCAGCAGCTCGATCGGAAAATTTGATTACGAAACGAGAGACGCGCGCACATGCAGTCGAGTGTAATCTTCTTTTTTTTGGCAACTATATAAGTCATTCGTATACGTATCGCGAGGATATGCACGAGCAGCTGGTCTAACTGGTTTTCTTCTCTCTCTCTTATGTACGCGTATGACCGCATTAATTTTAAATGATTTTCGCGCTTGCGATTAAAAGCCCGAGCGCTGTGATATAGGTGTACGCCTGCTGTGCATCCACGATATCCCTGTGTATAATAGCTTAATAATAACGCACGCGCTTCGCTAGTCTTTCGTTTACCTGTTTTATTCTCTTGACTCATGACTTTTCCTATATACGTTATAAAGTTATAATCGATAATACGCATTGCACTCGCAGCAGAAATTCCATAGTTTCGTGTCGTGAGCTTTTTTTTTTTGAAAATAATCACGCCTGTGCACGTTTGCGATCCATACAAATATGTTTTTGCAGCGGTTGATCTGTTATAGAGAATCTCAATTTGCAATCGGTGCGCCAGTGATATTTATTGTAAATAAAAATATTAAATGAAAAAAAAAAAAAACAAGCTACACATGCAACAGCGAGTCTCTGCGCAAGCTCTTGGTCGTGCACAAATATGTACAAGCGCCCGAGAACGAGCGAAAAAAAAAAGGTTTACGGTGTTGTACACGTCGAAACGCTAGATAGAGTCGCTAGTTTTAGCGCGTATTAATAATTTACACCTTGTACGCGTGCCAACTTCGCGACACTCATACGTGTACAATAATATATCATACATGCCGCGAGGCTCGCGAGTCGCCACGGGAGGAGAGTGCACGAGGGACGAGCATCTGTGCAAGACCCAGAGCGAGAAATTTGTAATTTAACCAAGTTTTACTTTGTCCGCGTATGTTCGCTCGGTACAATATAATTATGCTCTTGTATCGATTCGAGAATTAACTTATAAAATGAATTAATGCGTAATACATTCCTCGGCGAGAGTAGCGCGAAAGCGCGTAAGTCTATTTTTGTAAACATTCAAACCCAATGTTGAAAAAACTCGCGGGCTAGTCTCCTGAAATAGAAAAACCATCAAATATTATGTGTATACCACGTGAACCATAATAGCAGATACATGGCTTTTTTCGCTACTGCGGATGGTAACACCAAGAGTTCAGCTAACTCTTTTTTCTTTTTTACTTTTCAAGAGCATGGCTTAAAAATCTAACGCTGCTATTATTAGGTCGGTTTTATATAAATTTGGCTTTTATTAGATTTGACCGGAGATATGATCGTTACATAATTCATTCATGGGAATGCTCGAATTTGTCAACTGATGGAAGCGTATTTCATAATATTAAAATTGTAATTCAATTTAATTAAAGGTATTGTTGCAATGAATAAAGAATACGTTTCAATCATTAAAAAGCTGAGGAATTTCAATCATGAGGCTATAGCCTGATTTTAAGATATTAATAAATAACTTGTAACATTGCCGGAGAAAATTGAACCCAGCAAAGCCTAGTGAATAAAAATATATAAGAATTTACTCGTATCAACCGGTGGGATATCCGGTGAATTATAGAGCGAATGAGAACTGCTCGATCGTGCACAAACGTATTTCACGTAATATAGCTGCGACTTTTATAGAATTTCACAATTTTTTTCCGGGCTGTAGATGTGCATACATTTTGGAGAAATTGTTTGGTTGTAATTTTTTTTTATGTGAAACATCTTTATCGGCGTTTGGCATGAGGGGTAAACCCGTGAAAAACGAGCGTCCGTCCGTCCGTCCGTCCGAGCGAGCGCAACTTTGGTTGTATAAGTGTCTATACAGCGTCGGCTTGCGCTGCGCGCTGCTATTGGCTGCCGCGCTAGCTACATCGAATTCGATGACTGCTTTCTGCTGCTGCCTCTCTGCTGCTCTCGCATACGCGCACGTATGACTGTGTTTACGTATACAATACTTATGTGCTGTCAAAACGTATATGTCGCGAAACTCTACGCACTATCATGCATGTTTTCAAATCTGATATTGATCAATGCATGTTTTTATATGTGTCTATGAGTGTGTGACTTTTTAAGGGAAATTGACATTTTTATTATTATATTATAATAATAAGCAACGATGACCGCTCGATGCATTAGGACGATATTTCGATTCGGCGATGACTTCTCCGAAGAAGTCGACGTTTTTATGTCATATCAATACTCAACGATGAAGTGCGAATGCGCTATGTTAATATTTTAATTCATCGATGAATAATTTTAAAAGAAACCTTCAAAATACTATGATTCGAAATTTATTTAGAATAAATAAAAAGCTACAAAAAAGCTACGAAAATTAAATAACCACACATATCAATTAGCAAATCAAATAATTAAGAAAAAATAAAAATTTAGAAGAGAGTTATATGAATTAAATAAAACAACGATAAAAATGAGAAAAAAACTAAAAAAAATCCAAAAAGATAAATCAATAGTCAAAACAAAACCAAACTAGAAACTAAAAAAATCAAAATACAAGAAAAAAACTCAGAAAATCCCAACACAAGCATCGATGTTTCACATCTGGTGCATAATGAATGAGTGCTTACTCTTAAAATCAGAGTAGTTTCTTTTTTGCTTATCTTTTCTTTTGTAATATCGTTTTGTTTTATACAGTGAAACCTCCCTTATAGTGCGAGCAATAATGGGATTGAGAAATTTGTCCGCTATCGGTGTCCACAAAACGAGCTTGTACGTCTATCGAGTACGTTTTTGTAAAAAATATATAACATTGCTTGTATAAAAGCGTGCATAATTTTTAACAATATTTTTAGTATATCATGTCGTGGAAGAACATGAATTTAATGCTCAAATTATCATATTTCGAATGGTCTAAGTAAAGTTGTCAGTTATATCCAAAAATTAATTAACTAAACAGATGATACATCAATAAAAAAAATGGATCAAAATTTTTATATTGAGAAACTAAGGTGATGTATAGCTAAGAACATCAAATTCAGATAATACAAACAGTATTAGTTAGAGAGAAAAAAGTTATAATGAAGTGTAAAAAGATCTGAAGGCTGCGGCATATGACATGGAAGATTTGATTATCTGGAAACAGTAGTTTGTACAATCATGAAATCGTTCAAAAAATGGCATGTACAATGAATAAATAAAAAGCTCACGGTGCTGCAGGTTTCCAAATTTAATTCTATGGTTGGTCCAGCAGTTAAAACAAAAGGTTTCATAGACCTGAACATTATGAACAATAACATCTTTCGCACTTCTACAGGGTAACTTTGAAGATTCGTTTCATAGCTTAAAAGCAATAGTTATTTACTGAATTGAAATCTTAAGATTGATTAAATTTCAAAAAGATAATAATGTGAAAAAGTTACCAGGTATAAAACAGATCGTCACTTGCATTCTTCAACAGTTGACTTGGTATACAAGTTAAAGTTATAGTACTTATAATAACACAAAACGCAAACAACATTTTTGCTGCGGCTGATATATCTGTTTCCATTAATATAACCATCTAAAAATAGGAATTTATATTCTTTCTCTATTTTAGTAATTCAATAATTCAATAATCTACCAAATGATTTCGAGCATACCGAGGTAGTCGTCAGAATAATAGTACAACTTGCTCCAATCAATACAACAAATATCATAATGTTACTTACATCTTGAACCACATTGAATAATCTAGAATTCATGTGAATATGAGTTATCAATTTACAAAAGCTTTCGGAATTAACTACACTTACTCGATACAAATTTTATGTATTTCAACGAAATCTTGAAGCTGTTCAAAAATCCATTTTTTTCCTTCGTTTTTATCATCTAAAATTTTGAATTTGTACTGTGATTTCATTTTATGTAATAGATACCTATTATAAAAAAATAATAGATCTTTAGAATCTTATTTAACGTAAGGATATTTTTCTAGTTCTCACGTACTCCAGTACACGAATTTCGCCAACAACGTATGCTACACCAATAAATTGAAAAGCATTCATCGCGCTCATTAATAAACTATAAATAAATAATGCAATGAGCTGGACTGATAAAATTTGATAAAAGAATTTTTCTTCACTCAAAAATGATTCTGTATGGATTGGTAGCGATTTTTCATGGGTCTGATTGCCTGGTAGTGCCCAGTTCAAAAAGGACGGAATAACTACTGGTGATGCTCCAAAGCTGATGCATAAAATCACTGTCAACCCTAGAAAACTTCTAAATAAATAAAGTACCCAAAAAACGATGATGCGAATCTTAATGTTAACCTGCTATAAAAGTGCTAATATGGTATCCTTTCTTCATGGTTTGGAACATTATCGCTTGGGTTACTTGAGAATTTGTGTGACACATTCGAATTATCATCACTGACCAAGTATAAATCTTTTTACAATTGAAAAGTTTTAAATTTCATTCTTTTTAATGATGTAGAATGTATTTATTTGCTTGATAATCGGACATGTTCTTTACCTTTTTTTTGCATACTACCATGCGCAAGTAACAAAATATCATCATGGAAAAACATATTATTTGAAATATACATTCAACCATAGTTACGTTTAGTTTATTGTTTTCTCTTGTTATTTTGACGATTTTCAAGATCTTAATTGAAGATAATAATTAATTTAAAATATAGCACTGCCAGTGAAATCATTCAAACATTTACCATTAACACTAGTGAGGTCAATAAATATAAACTAAGAAAAATATTTCCAATTATTTGTATGCTTCTTTTTTGGAAAGGGTATAAGAAAGTTATCCTCATAATTCTCGTTATCCAGGTGAAATTTGTTTCCCATACAGTTTTAGCTGAAATGCTTATTTCTATCCAAACTTTAGCTGACATGGTTGAGTTTTCGTGAAATGAAAAATATTTTTCATAATCGTGATACTTTCACCGAATTTGATAATATCCGTGCAACACATTGTAATATGCTCTGAATCAACATGAATGTATGCGGTATTGAACATGAATATTTCACCATGTTTATTCGAACTTCAAAGGTTATACGTACCTTGCGGTTTATGTAGTGACTTATTTAATTTATAATTGTAATGCCAGAAATAATAAAAAGTTTTTCAGACATAAAAAAGTTATTAAAATCGGATACATGAGTTTCCAAACAAAAGTGTAACATTTTTTTCAACTTTTTATGGTCATAATATGACCATACAATTATAATGTTACACTTTTTTGTTATTTAAAGAGCTATCTAATTAGTATGAATCACATTTTTTGGATCAATCTGGAAGTTAAAATAAATCGAACTTTGACTTATACCATTATTTTTACTTTGCCCCTTGCAGAATTAAAAAAAAAATCAAATAAGTAAAAAAAATAAATTTAAATAAAAAAACTAGAAATCTAAAATCAAACAAGTAAAAAGTAGAAAAGTAAATAAAACAAACAAAACCACGAATCAAACAAGTAAAAGTCGAAACAAAAAAATAAGTAAAAAGTAAAAAAAATCAAATAAGTAAAAAGTAGAAAAGTAAAAGAAAAAGCAAAAAACAAACTAGAAACTAGAAAATGAAGAAAAAGAAAAGTCGGAAAATCCCAACACAAGCATCGATGTTTCACATCTGGTGCATAATCAATGAGTGCTTACTCTTAAAATCGTTCCCTCTCATTGAGTTAAGTAATCAGAGTAGTTTCTCGAGCATTAACGCACCAGATGTGAAACATCGATGCTTGTGACGGGATTTTCTGACTTCTTTTTCTTGATTTTCTAGTTTCTAGTTTGTTTTTTACTTATTTTTTTGTTTCGACCTTTACTTGTTTGATTCGTGTTTTTTTTTTTTTTGTTTTTTTTACTTTTCTACTTTTTACTTATTTGATTTATCAATTATCATGTTTTTTTTTAATTCCTTAGTTTTTTTTAATTAATTGATAGAGATGTTTCACATCTTGCAGCTGTTCATAAACAGCTGATTTTTTTTTAATTTTTTTTTAATTTTTACTTTTACTTTGTTTTTAATTTGTTTTTTTTTACTTTTCTAGTTTTTACTTATTTGATTTTAGATTTCTAGTTTTCTTATTTAAATTTATTTTTTCTTGATTTTTCAATTTTTAATTTGTTTTTAATTTGTTTTATTTAGATTGAACAGTGGTTTTCAAATTTATATTTGTATCTGAATTTTTATTCCTTTAATTAATTGATAAAGATGTTTCACATCTTGCAGCTATTCATAAACAGCTGATTTTTTTAATCTTTATTTTTAATTTTTTTTTTTTTATTTTCATCATCGTTTGATTTAATTTATCAATTTCTTCTCAAATTTTTTTATTGCTTAGTTAATTGATCTGTTAATTGATTTGTATGATCATTTAATTTTTGGAGCTTTTTTATTCTAGATAAAATTTGAAGAATCATAGTGCTTTATTTTTTTAAAGTTTTTATTATTTAAAGTTTATTCCCAAGTAATATCTTATATATTAAAATTTCAAACGTTTAATTCTGTTCATAAAGTAATAAATAAATATCTCCGGAGTTTTTTTATTTAAAATAATTATTAACATATTTTTTTCAAATACTTAGCAAGTGTGCCACGCTCATCACTTCCGCGGGGAACAAGTAACGAAGACCAGTTTTGTCTAAGAATGATGAGACTTCGCACATGTAAGAGTATCCGTGCAAGTGCCCCGATTTGGTGACTTCGTTGCTCGATGCGTCAACTTCAGCTGGGAGTGGCAGGACTTTCTTGCAAAACTGATGTTTATCCAGTTGGTCGTCGCGGAGATAAGGATTGTTCACGGTGACGAATACGATGCCGGATTTTGTGCTCGGGTCCACGACTATTTTATAGGTGTAAAGCGGCACCGCCAAATTCTTGTCTATTACTTTTTTCTCTCGTCCCTTTTTATCCTTCTCCATGTGCTCGTGAACGCTCAAATAAACGTATTTTTCTGTTTTTGTTGTGTCGTCGTTCAACTTCAACTGATCGGTACTGGTGCCCGTGTAGGTATTCAAAACTTTGCCCAGACTGACGGCCATTTTTCGAACGTACTCCTCGATTTTATTCCAATTGGACCTGTTGATGATGTACCATTGCGGATGCGTGTTCAGATAGATGTACGTTGCACGGGCTGCTGGAGCATACACCATGTCTGCCCTTGCCACCAAGTGCCCGCGACTGAAAATCAAATCTTCGCCGTTCTGAATGTAGACATTGTTTGGGAATTCTGCCTCGAAAGATTGTTCTTGCGATGCGAAATAGTAAAAATAATCCAGAGACTTGGGACCGTTGACCTGCATAAAGGCCGGGGAAAATTTGAGCGGAGTGCCGTCGTCGTTGACGTTTTCAAAATGTTGGGAAGCTGCCTCTTTGGGAACTGTGCTCTTTACGAAACTAGTCCTTTGCCCCTTAATATTATGATGAACTTGCATGAGCGTCAGATAAGTACCCCCGACGTCCGTTTTGAAGCACACATTAAACTGATTATTGTCTCCCTTTTTATCAACTGACAGGATCTCGTATTGGGGTGTTTTGTCGCACAGAAGCTCGTCGAACTGATATCTTTTTCCTCCGAGGAAGAATTTATCGTCGCACAAACAAGTGGCCGTCGAGTATTGCTTCTTAATTTTAACAAATTTGTTACCCGTTCCGGAGCAGGCAAGATGAATATGATGCTTTTGTTTCACCTGAACGTTACCGAATTTATCCGGATAAACGAACTTGGTATGATCGCTAGGGTCAATGAGGAGCGCGTGCCTCGATTGCATATGCCTTACGTTGACTTCGCAATCTGTTTGCGACGTTTTACACTGGGTTTTGATCTCCTTATCGATTGAGCCTGAGGATTTTGGCGCATCGACATGTCCAGATTGCTTGGGAGGTTTTCCTTTCCGCTAAAAATATTGAAGTATTTCAATAATTATGCACTCTTTGTATCAAAATCGAATACTCACTATTGGCGGCGGTGATGCTCGCAAAGAATGTGTAATCACGCAAAGAAACACGAACAGTGCTAAAATATCGATGGATTTGGCCATGTATAAAATTTATACTGAATTATAAACTCGACTAGATTAAAATTTTTAAAAAATGACTCTTCACGAATGAAAAGTTCGCTAAAATTCGCCTTGAAAAGAGTGAAAAACACTGTTCAAACATTATGATTTTATGCAAGGCAAACATCGTGAGTGAAAATTTATCGATTGCCGTCATTATTTTTATTTTTTTTTATCACGTAATGAGTCTTTATTAGCTAACAACGTAAATTTGTATTAAACTTTTTAGCATACTTTTAATTTTCTTAATAAGTTTCTTGAATTGCTCAAGTTGCTTTTTAAGAATAAAAGTCTATGCTGTTGACAATACGATAAATGTCAATTAATCGAATTTACTTCATTTTACATTTTATATTTTTGAAGTGAAACTTCTTTTGGCGCGTTGGAACAGCGAAAATATTTAAATTCTTTGACCATCCAAAATAATTCAAATTATTATTTTTTGACATTATCTCACTTCATTGAGTCGATTCGAATGTTGCATGGAATAATAAGTAATCAACAAGAATGCAATTATGACGAATGACAGATCTTAATAAACAAGATTGATTTATTTTCGAGTACCGAAATCTTTGTAAACTCGTACCGATACGTTTGACGATTATCAAATTCATAATTAGTATCGCATAGATTATTTAAAGAAAGAGATATTGGCATGCATTAGAAAAAGAAAAAGACACCGAGCATTATATTATCCACTCGTTTGGACGAAGCCGCTCTCGCCTATACCTGCGCAACTTATCACACAGAGGCGGCTACGACGACGACGACGCCTGCTACGGTGCATATATATAGCTTATATTAGTGCGGCTGTAGCTGTTACTACGCTTCGCATGGCATCTGCATAGTTGGACATGCTCGGCATCGCGATATAACTGCAGCCTCTCTCTCTCTCTCTCTCTCTCTCTCTCTCTCTCTCCGCCGCAGTCCGCATGATGCGCGGCTCCTTGCATGCAACACACATACATACACATTTTGCTGCCCTGCCCGAGCGCGCGAACTGCGGCTACTTCTTACATATTCCGTGGCACACGAGCCCTCGCCTTTAATATATATTTTGCTCCGCTACGTGAGCACACACACACGCGCGCGCGCGCATACACAGCAGACACAGACACGATCCAGGCTCGCGTGCGAAAAGTGTATCGAGAAACACAGCCACGAGTATATCAACGTTTCGCTTGGATCTTTTTCTCTTTGTTAATGCATTTGGCGCAGGGAACGAGCTTTTTGACTCTGGAATTGTGTGCAAGCGCGTGCTGCCTCGGCTCTTTAAGCACGACGCGTTGTGACCGAGAGTTCGAAATCAACGCGTGTCGCTTTGTTTCAAGAGAGAAAGAATATATAACTTTGTTTTTAAGGACTCAAAACCTTTGTTAGGTTTCTACAATAATTTTATAAAGTTATAAGAAAGAATTTTATTTTATTAAGGATTGCAACAAGCAAAAAAGCTCTCCTACGTAGTTACGGCGCGATGATCGAGCTATATTTCGTAAAGGCAAAAACAACAAGGAGCCTCCTCTCTCGTCATTACGTTTCCACGCGGGTGTACGAAGCGCGTCACGCCTCGGAAATCGGCTAAACGCGAAGCCTATATAAAATACAATATACGCAAAACTGCGCATCGTTGTTTATTTGTTGAGACGCTCCGCGCGTAAAAGCCTATAAGAACGCGAGGTGGAAATATTCCAAGCCGATCCGATCCACGCGACGATCAATGAAAATAAAGAAAAATCGATTGTGTGATAGATTTACGATTATATAAGCCGAGACGAAGCGCGTATACGCGCGCTCAGTGTGGCACGTAAAATTAGTTGCACATTTCGTCGAGTGGAATTTTAATGAAAATTTGAAAAATCTGTTGCACTCGCGAGCCCTATACCGGCGATAAGCCTATACTCCTATATAAACTGCGCCTTTACTTACAAGCTGCGTTAAAATAAAAAAGATCTAATGCCTTTTTCCTATATCTGATAGACCTTTGGTAGGTGTACCGCGTGTACGGATAATGGCATACAAGTCGCTCGTACGAACGCTCGCGTGCTGTGTGTGTGTTCTCGCGCACTTTCGTCATACCTGGACTGTCTCGGGCGAAAATTGATTGTAATACCCGAGCATCATTTTATTAATGAAGAGTAAGTAGAAGCAGTGGAGAAAAAAAATAGACGCAGAGAGAATCCTAATTAACGTTGCTTTCAGAAGCACTGACTCGGAGCGCATTACACCTCCTTCTTTTTTTCTTCATTGCTAATTTATTACGAAATAAAATAATTACGCCTCGCAGACGAACGCGTATATCGATGATAATGTTTACAATGTTAATTTATTTCAGCTCAACGTGCACTTAACTATTATACACTTGCGCGCTGCCGAGCGACGAAGCTATTTCGCTTTGCAAATCGTATGTAATTAGAATACTAGGACATTTTTTTCTTGTTTCTTACGTAAAAAAAGGAGAGAGCACGTATTAGAGCGTTGTCAGTTCTTCGTTCGACGAATATACGTCATCGCGATATACTTAATTAGTTAATATCGTGATTATATATTTAATTAAGAAGAGTGTAGCAGTCAATTTTAATCAAGAAAAATGAGCAGACAATAGAGAAACAAGTGTGTGCGAGCCGACAAATCACAAAAGATTTTCTATTCAATGAACTGTCCGAAGACTCGAACTATAGCCATTTGCGAAGGACATTAACAGTAGGTCAATCGACGCACATTTTACCGCCACCTTGAAATACTTAAAGATCGCGCGCGGCACAAACACCAACACCATCGCACAGCGCAGTGTTATGCGCAGCTATTATGTTTCTCTCTATGATGCACTCGATGTACCGCCACGCGTACATGTGTGCGAATGGTTATATGGAACACTTTTTATTTCTTCGCGCGAATCATTCTCATGGCGTGATTAAATAATACTTATCCGCGCGCGAGTTATTTCTTTTTCCTTTTTTTTTTCATTTGCTTCTCGCGAAGAGCGATCTGCCGTCGATTATGTAATTTTAAAAGTTTACAAACGCTAAAGTGGCAAAGTACACACCTCGTCGTCATCGTCGTCGTCGATCGGGGGAAAAATTATAAAGTAATAATTTCCAACTCCTGTTGAACGCATTTTGCGCGCCGAGCGAGTAATACATATAAAACTCGAAGAAAAAGGAACAACTTATACACACCCCATTAATACAAGCGCGCGATACACAAGTTTTATCTTCGCTTCCATCTTCTCTTCTCACGGGGAGGGAAGGAAGAAAAAAAAATAACGAGCCATTACTCGTACAAGCTCGGAGCTCAATTTTGCACTTGTAACTATCGATGTCGAGATTGCCGCTGTACACCATAATTTCTGTCGGCAGCAGGCACTAGTATTTTCTTCAAAACATGACAGAGTGACTTTCATCGATGTCATTCACGAGGGTGCTTCTTTTCGGGCGCGAATCAAAATTTCTTACGTACATCCAACAGTCGCGATCGCGTCGAGTGAATGTTTGACGGGGAGAAAGAAGAATTTCCGCAAGTAGTCCAGTTCGCTCAACAACGATGCGGTAGTAAACATAAATACATTATGTGGCGATGTAAAACGTCGTTATTAGATAAACAGCGCTCTCGGGGCATGAGCAAGAATTTAAATTCTAATTCAAGAGAGCTTATGGGTTATACATTGTAAAACACGCGAGATACATACACCTCCGTCGCTGGGCTCCTCTTTCAAGATCGTAATCCTCAATGACGACCAATTAAATTTATATAGCACGTCTGTATATACACACACATGCACACACGAAGCACATCGGCATCAGCGCGTCGCGGTCGTGTTCCTCTCCATCAAGCTCGCCTTAATTATTAAAATTTATGCTAACAGTGCCTATTTCTACATCGTCTCGCGTGTACGTACTTATATTGTAAATGAGGAAAGAAAAACATAGCATCGGCATCGAGCTGCTTTGCCACATGTTAAATAATATTGCACTTTAAACCGGGTAAGTGTAACAAATTACACCGGTATGTGCGTGGCACACTTGGCGTAAACGAAAAATAATAAAGCAAAATGTGAGACAACAACAAAAAATAAAATTAATAAAAACGGATTGGCATACTTGAAAGTGCAGTTATGATGACGATCGTTCATTAATTACTGGTCTCTATCGTGCTTGCGCGGCCCGGCGATCGAGGATCGAGAACTAGATTGATGCGGTTTTAATGAGATAGTAAGAGAAAAAAGGGTCGCGGATGAATTCAACTCGTGTCGGACGATTCGTATCAATTGATTACTTGTACTTATAAGATGCATCGAATAGAAATACTGGAGCAGCTACGTGTGCGCGAGTACTCTCGATTTTTGTTCCTCTCTTTTTTCTTTCCTTGCAATCAGGTGGCGGCTATACATTACACGTGAGATTAATCCGCGAAAGAAGCGTTGAGGTCTATGACGCGCACCTTACGTGCATTTTTTTTCGAGATCCTTATCTGCGGAGGTAATTCATTGTTGCAGCAGACGCGATGCTTTCCATTTCTTTATCTCTGAATTGTAAAAATTATATGCATGCCGAAGGAAATAAGATTGAATTGTGTAAAATGTTGCCGACGATATATTTTAACAAAGGTTTTCTGAAGTAAATTTTCACATCATAATCAACAAAAGAAATTTTGTTATTTCAAGATCGCATACGAAAAAAAATTAAAAATTCAGTCGTACTTACAAGGAGACCACCTGAACTCCGGGCCATGAATTTATTTTTTAAAGAATTCCCTCGTTCATAATTTTTTTTTTTTTTTTTTATTCAAGTATTAATCTACAATATGTCGTGAGACAATAAGTATGATTGTTTTACATTTAATAGCGATGATTACATATTATACATGACCGTAGGTCAATCATGTACGGTCCATAGCTATTTAACGCGATGCTCCGATTTTAATGTGGACTCGTCCGGATGTGGTCTGATTTCAGTTGAGGTTGAGTTACGGTGACACTTGAGATTGTGCACTAAATCATTTAAGTCTAGAATTTTTTATCCTAGTTTTTGGAATGTTGGAGGCCAGCTCATTTAGGTGATTTGTAAGCCTCGCTTTGTATTTTGCCAGATATTTTTCTATCTCGCTTACAACTCAGGAAATTTTTAAATCGTTTCTAATAATTTCGTTTGTAACAAACCAAGGTGCGTCCACCATTTGTCGCAGCGTCGTTCGAAATAATAAAATTTCCTGTGCTTAGTTTAATCTCATCAGCCTTAGAGCTCACTTCAAGAGTGATTATCTAAACTTCAGAATTTATCAAAGAATACCTCTGAAGTTTTCCAGAATTTTTTAGACTAAATATCTCCTATTTTCAGAGGTCCAAATTTAATTCTATTCTTGGGGATTATAAAGACCTCTAAACATGGTGACAGTCGATCTATTCAAGCATTATTATTTCACTATTACATACAAATTTTTCTTTAACACACATCATAGCTCATTTTGTTCAGTTCAAAATTGAATGAAAACGTGTCAAGATATTTAAACTGAGTATAATTAGAATTTGATACCTCATGAAAAATGAGCTGATTGATAGCATTTACATTTTTTACCTTACAGCTTCTTGTTAATTATTACTCTCCATATGCATTCGTATTAATATAATTGATAATATTGAAATTTAATAAGAAAATTCACTACATTTGTGTTATACTTTTTGAGATACATTTTTAAATTAAACTAGTAACTTTCAAACGCGCTTCGCGTGCATCAGCTTTTCAGTTGCGCTTTGAAATAGTTGATATTTTGACTGTAGATGTCATTTTACTCAATTCCGATTTGAGTCAAAAGTCAGTCGACTAATCAGAGACCGTATCAAATGGCTTCACTTTCAGGTCCATTATTATTTTAAGATAGGATTACTTCTGACATATTTTGCATTCGTACAATAAGGTAATACGCCTCATTGGTGATGTTGGCATAAAAATTCCTCCTGACATATTCCATATCTGTGTTGTTACATCAATAGATAAGTTTATGCACCTCGTTGATGTGCCTTTTGAGATGATGACTGTATCCAAATGCTTTCGGACATATTTCACATTTGTACTGTTTAATATGTTTATGCACCACGTTAATGTGCTGTTTTAGAAGTTGTTTATATCCATATTCCTTCTGACATGTTTCACATTTGTACTGTTTAATACGTTTATGCACTACATCAACATGCACTTTCAGATTGGATTTGATAAGTTTATGCACCTCATCGATGTGCCTTTTGAGACTAGGTTTATATCCAAATTCTTTCTGACATGTTTCACATTTGTACTGTTTAATGTGTTTATCCACTAAATCAACATGCACTTTCAGACTGTATTTTTCTCCAAATTCCTTATGGCATGTATCACATCTGTGGGGTTGGATAAGTTTATGCTTAATATTCATGTGTACTTTCAGATCGGATTTTTGTGCAAACTTCTTATGACATGTTTCACATTTGTATTGACTTATAAGTTTATGCACTGCATTAATGTGTCTTTTGATATGATAAGGTGATCCAAAAGCTTTCTGACATGTTTCACATTTGTAAGGTTTCCTATTCAAATGCACTAAATTCTTGTGCCTTTTGAGAGTATTTAAAAATTCGAATTCTCGCTGACATATTTCACATTTGTACTGTTTTATAAGTTTATGCACTACATCGATGTGCTTTTTGAGACTATTTTTATATCCAAATTCTTTCTGAAATGTTTTACGTTTGTACCGATTAATACGTTTATGCACGCTCTTTATGTGTTCTTTCAGCCTGTATTTTCGTCCAAACTCCTTCTGACATATATCACATCTATGGGGTTTGATAAGTTTATGCACCTCATCGATGTGCCTATTGAGAGTGAATTTATGTCCATACTCTTTATTACATACGCCGCATATGTGCGGTTTAATATGTTTGTGCACTGAATCTGTTTGCTTTTTGAGATTATATTCATTTCCCAAATTTTCAAGGCATTCGTTTAATTTCGTATGCTCATGTACTGTATTTATGTGTTTTCTAAGAGTACATTCATCTACATATTGTTGCTGACATATTTGACATTTGTGTAAAATAAGTCTGTGCATGACCACGGACACGTGCTTTTTGAGAACATGTTCGTATATACATTCTTTCTGGCATAATTTACATTTGAGAGGCTTAAACAAGTTATGAACTGCAGTCATATGAACTCTGATATTACGTTTGAATTTGAATAGTTTTTTGCACATATCACATTCATACTTTTTGGTTATTTCTTGAATTCCATTCATATGCATTACTTTTTTTTCATTGATTTTTTCTGATTTGAAATTCATAAATTGTATCACACCTCTATCATTCAATTTTTTTTTACAATCGTCTTGAGTTTTGAAAAATACTTCTTTTTTTACGTCACGATGATGATTTACAAACTTTGAATCTGGTGCCATGGAAAATGAAAAATCCAAGTTGGGTTTTACATCCTTACATTCAAATTCTGATACAATTTCATCTTCTGAAAAATTTTGCTGAATTGGAACAGAAAGTGTTTATTAATTGTAAAATTAAAGAAAGTATCGTTACATTAAATCTACTTACATTTTTATTTTCATTGATATTCCTTGGAAAATGTTGTAAAGTTAAATGATCTTCGTTACCTTGCGTGGTTTCCTCTGGTTCTTGTTTTACTCTGCAAGTATTTCATCAGATCAATAAAATTACGACGTAAAAATACAAGTATATTAATAAATTTTAGAAAAAGTACCTGATGGAACCGGTAAGTTGAAATTTTGATAACATTTTGCACCAAGAATGATCCTTTATTCAAGTATTTTGCAATAGTTATCGAAAAATCTGTGAATAACAATTGCGTTATATTGAAAAAGTAAATGAACCTTTTTATACCATTTTAAAAAATTGTATGAACTTTAAATTTGTATAATAATGAAGTTATTACTGTTAAAAATCAGCATTAATATCAGATTAGTTCAGGGCTATATTCTAGCGTGAATCTTCAAATGACCGAAAACTACTTCATTGGCATTTTTCTTTTTGCAAAAATAGTTTCACCCCGGGGTTCATACGGTATTGCAAGCTTAGTTTAATATAAAAAAGATGCCAAAAAACTGAAGATGGTAATGCTCAAATATAACTTCGAATTTTTTTCATACGTTTTAAATGGGGATTATAATGAATTATAATGAAAATGCGCGAGAATAGGATAAATCGACTTTTAGAACAATATAAAACCATATGTATTTAAATGGTTTTTCTGTGGACATTTAAATGCCGCTAAAGTGGTTTTCCGTCATACAATGTTACTGTACGTACACGTGTCACAATGAAAGTTATAAATGACTATTAAATAATGGCTTAATTTTACTTGATTACATAACAGAGTCAACTGTCTTTGTAAAATTGTAAAAAAATTCATTTTCGGGCATCGGTGTATTGCACTTCAATTTTAAGTTAAAACTATAAGTTAAATTCTAAACAAATACTAACTTTTTGGGTAGTATGCGTCTGTTCGTGCTTCGTCGTGATCATCTAACAAAGGCCGGAAGAGTTCACTGAGTGAAATAAGGCACTGAACACGCGCGAGTACTCGCTTATGAGTGTACAAGGCAACTGACGAAGTTTGAGTTGCATGAATGTCTACAAGGGACCCCGGTTTAGTAGCTGTTGCGGCGCTCAATTTTTATAGCTTTTCTCGAATGTCAATTGGTTCATTTCGTTTTTTAACCAGCGGCGATGATGTGTACTTTTTTTCTCTTCTACTTTGTGGGCCTTTGTTCAGCGATCTCGAAGCGATAGAACTTTTATCTTACATCCTTTACGCGTATTATTTTACATCATACATATTTTCTAATCTCTATTATAATTTATTATAATGCTTTGTCGGTTTTGGACAACTCTTATCACGGCTCACTCACACAAATCTCTCATTGAATTTCATTTCATTACTTTTTTTTTGTAAATAGGACTTTGGAAGCTACAAAACCGATAGAAATTTTAGCAGCTCAGAGATATTTCGATTTCAAACGTTTGTTCTCTACTGACTATTAGCTATTATAGTGATAAAAACAAAAAGTTTTTATAAATATATTCTGAATATCATTGAATATATTCAATAAAATTATTTGCAGTTTAAAACTTGCATAGTTCGTTAATTCACTTCTATCATGGGTTCGCTTTTCAACGATCTTTCGACTTCTGAGAACGATTGACGCTTGAAATCAAGCTGCCAGATGTGATAGTATTAGGTTGCGCGTGTGCAGACTCTTAAAAAAGTCGTGGAATTTCGTGTGCTATACGACACTACATTCGACTCAGAATTACTAAGTGAAATTTTGAAAACCATAATATCCTCAATGTATATTTGGGTTTTTATTGCAAGCAGCAAGAAAAAACGAGAATCTTGAAGTACACAAAAAAATTATGTATCTCATTTAAATTGCTGTTCGTTTAAAGCCTTGTTCGTGCTTCTTTTCAAATACTTTTTTTGCATAAATGAAAAAAGAAATCAATAAAACGTACAGACTGTCCATGTTGAGTTGCGGAGCTTTAATAAACAAGTGCGAGATAATTTCTTGCTACGCGGTGCGCAGAGGGCTTACACATATACTTCTATAACAACTTCCTCCCGTCAAGTGCCGAGACTGTGAGAATGAAGAAAAAAAAACAGTTAAAGCTTGCGCGCGCGCGCCAACACGATATCATCTCGCTCGCGCATATATACCTCTACATATATAAATGCATCCTGACAGTTCATTAGCAGGAAAAAAATTACCTACGACTGTATATATGTGTTCATTTCGATGCGATGGGTGTGTAGCGACCAATGCGCGGGCAGCGCAAGAGCTGCGTCTCTCTCTAATTAAGCTATTAATTCTAATGCACGAGACAGTGGCTCGCTTCGTCTACTATACGTATGCATCTCGGGTCCGCGCAAGGATTTAACGCGAAACGTGAAAAATTCACTCGTAGCGTACGGTAAAATTTTTTGAGGTGCGCTACGCAAGTACGCGCTGGGAAAAAAAAACTTCTCGAACCGCAATTTACGATAAATAGTGGCCGCGCGTGTACGCGGACACAAAAGCATTCGAAGTCGGTCAGACTCTGGCGCTCCAAAATCACCATCATCATCTCGGTGCTGGTGCGTGCGCGGCTCGCTGCAGATACAGCTGCGGAGCAGGAGGCACACACGACACGGAATACGTTCTGCGCGCGCCTTCGAAAAATCTATTCTCAAGCACATCACCCGCAAGCGCGCCGTGAACACATACGTCTATATAATACAACACGCCTCTCGGAGTCCTTGCACGTGTGTGTGTGTGTGTGTGTGTGTGTGTGTATGTGTGTGCTCGAGGTGTACCGCTAGCTAAAACGTATTATGCAGGCCTCGCGTGAATTTGCTCCAGAGTCTGGGCACAGCTCTGGTACCCTCCCATAAAAAAAAGAGAGAAAGAAAGAAAGAACTTAGTAATCATTTATGCGTCCGATGTGCCAAATATTTTTATATAACGGAGTTTTCATTTGTGTTTATGATATGATTTTATACCTTGCTCGAATGTTTCCAACAATTTTTTTTACCTACGAACGTTGAAATTCGTTTATCGGCCTCGGTGTGGCATACATCTATAAATGTAATTTCTTTTTGTTGATTGCAGAGCGATTACTACCTGCCTGCGCGTTCGGCATGGTCCAGAGTACCGCCGCACTCGTCAAAATCGGGCCGAAGCGGCTCGTCATGGAAAATCGGCAGTGCTATGCTGATCGTCATTTCGATGCTGGTCCTCATAGCGGTTCTTGCCATTGCTGGACTGGCACTTTGGATGGGAGGTAAGAAGCTCGTTTCAAAGGGTCGCACTGCCCAATCACACGAACACGTAACGATCATTACTTTACGCTTTGATGGGTTTTCAATTAATTTGATTTAATTTTTTTTGATAATTCAATTTAATTCATTCGAATGAATAATATTTTCGTGCCTGTATTTTTGATCAATTTATTTAAATAAACAATACATCTTTAGAATTTTTAATTTATAAATGTTATAACACAAAGTATTTAAAAGCTAGTTGACGCCTACGCACAGGCTACTTAACGCACATCATTGTTTCTTGAGTTGCATATAGCTTTGAATAGCTCGAATAGTTTTTTATATTAGTGTACTTTGATTTTTATTTTTCTTTAGTTTTTATTTTATTTAATTGAAATGGTTTAATTAAAACTTAATTTTGATCCATTTTTTACCATGCAATAATGACCTTTTATAATGATGCAATGAATTTTTCTTCTTTCAGCACTCCGCACAGACTCGAAAACTGGTAAGAAATATTTTCAAGCTCATTTTTTGCATTCATCACTCATACTTTATCAAAACAATCTTTGCATTTTACAGCTGTGGTAGGTTTCGCAGGACAGTTCAGGGTGGTAAGAGGCGAAAAGTATAATCCAATGTTAAAACTCAATACTAGTATGGTTTTCCGTGAGAAAGAACAAAAGTACAAAAATATCGTAAGTTCGTTTAACAAATAATACAAGCTATAGTGAGGGCGAGCTTTCGCAACAGCGCCGTTTTTATTGATCTTAAATTTTGCAGTTCGAGCTACTCTTCCGAAGAAGTGTACTGGGCCCAGCCTACAAACAGACGATGATCGATAAATTCGAAAACAATACCCTTAAAGTATTTTTCAGACTGTATTTAGACAGAAGGAAGATCCCTAGATCAATAACAAATGTCGAGAACACCATCGAGGACATAATAGCCAACGAGACGTACTCTATCTCATCTCTGTTTAAAGATATGGAATTGGATTTGACGAGTGTGTCTGTTAAAAGTAAGAATATCATATTGAAAAAAGAATTTTGACGTAATTAGTTCAATGAAAAGACAAAAAAAAAGTACTACGAACGATCCGTTTACAGGACTAAACGCCGAGGGCTCGAATCAGAAGCAATCGCCGACGACGCAGTCGCAGCAGCGCAACACGATGATAACGAAGAACGGCATACTGCGGCCCAATCGCAACGTCACCCTCGTATCGACTCCGAAGCTGAAGCAGCAGCAGCAACAACTGCGCCCGACCGAGAGCATCGAGCAGCAGCACGAGAGCAGCTTGGACGTGTCCGAAATAGACTTTAATCAGCAGTCTCATCAGCCAACGGTCAAGGGCACGTTCACAGCCACGAAGCTCAATGTTTCTAGGTCAACGACTCTGACGAACAGAAACAAGGACGACGAGACTACGGCAATGAGTGCCGAGACAACCACGCCGACTGCAACGAGCTCGAGCAGTAGCGGTAGTAGTTCGACGCTTGACCCGACGACGACGAAAATCGAATCTACGGTCAAGGTTCGCCCGTCGTCGTCGTCGTCGTCGTCGACCCCAATCTCGAGCACGAGCAGTACATTAAACGACAAAGCAGAATCGGCCACGACCGACCCGACGAGTACTGCTTCTGCGTCCGCTACTTCTGTCGCTGGCAGTACGACCAGTACGAAGACTAGTGCAATTACTACCACAGCTACTGCTACTGCTGTTGCTACCACTACTGCGGTCAAACTTGCTTCGACGACGATCACGACGACGACGACGAAGGATCGAGTACTCGACGCGTCCGAAAAAATTGTCAACGAGTTTCGCGAGCCCGACTTCGAGACTTCGCCCTGGAAACCGATCGTACCGCCGCATCTGGCTATGGATTTGCCAAAAGTCGGCCTCGATGTTGTCACCACGTCCAGTACTGATGCGTCGATAAAAGGTACCGACAACCCTACGACAATCATCGATGCGTCTCGAGAAACTGATACGGGTAGGTATCATTATCAAAAGTAGAGATAACATTTTTGCACCAACAGTAAATGAAATGTTTGGGTAATCGTACGTTGAGCTTACGACCCTCGTCTCTTTCAATTTTGTAGCAAACATTTTTAATTAAAGCTTTTTTATTTAATAATTTTTCATCGAGTCATTTTCATTTGCAATAATAATTATGATCATTGATCAAATTTTTATGATCTCATAATTTTAATTTAAAAAATTCGATTGAATTCAACTATAGAAAATAAAATTTTACATCATTTGAAAACATCTACATGTCAATGTAACATTTTCAATTTAATTATTGAATACTAACTTAATACTTATTTGCAGTAATGTCAGTCAATACGTTGATACCGCCGATGTTGAGCTCAATGGACGACGAGGATAGCGTTTTTCCTCACGATCGTTTGGTCCCAGAGGACATGGTCAATTTCCGACCGAATGGAAAATTCAAAAACAAAGCCTCGACTATTGGCGTTCAAAGTCCCGAGGACGAAAAGACTACGATCGAAACCAGCGGCCAATTGCATCCCGATTCCTACGATGTTCGATTGAAAACTTCTTCCAATGTCAATGAAGAGCCCTCGACTACTTACATCAATCATAATCAAGATTTCATGGGGGGTAAGATTTCGACTTATCCGATCTATAACGAAGGCGATAGTGAGCCAACCATACTGACTGGAATCGGAGTAGCGGAGCCAGTACTTGAATCTGAATTAGGTAATGTGAAAGACATTGCAATTTTATATGGAAAACGTGTTGAAACAGCTGCATTTTGTATACTTCGAAAATTTCATTTGCAGACTTAGAAAGCCGAAATAAATACAGCGAAATCATGGCCGACGAGCCGGAAAATTCCAACGCAACCAATACGAAAGAAAATATCGAAAATCACCATCATGTTTCGCAAGAATCAGAGCCGAAGCAGCCGGTCTACACGAGCTACAAAACGCCCGATTTGAACGGTGGCTCGAAACCACCCTTGGTCCGCAATCCCGGAACATTGAAACCTTTCAGTCACACCATTCCAGTGGATAAAATTAATCCTATACAGGATGAGATAGTGATCAGTTCCGAGCCCAAGGAATCGCCGAAAAAGGAAAAGCCAACGAAGCGACCTCCTGGGTCGATCATACCCAATCTCGAAAGGATCGTCGAGATCGAAACTTTTGTCAAAGACAATAGCGAAGAGGCGAATTCCAAAAAAGATACATCTACTCCTACTACTACTTCTACTTCTACTACAACTACAACAACAACTACTACGTCTACGTCTACGTCTACGACTACGACGGCTCCTCCTACTACAAGTATTACTACTAGTAATACGGAAAAAATTACTGATTTTGACGCTTTCAATGAAACTTTGATTGATGAAAGTCCAATCTTGATTCAGCCGGTAATTGGTGGTGTCGTTGGAATCGCTGCTATTGAAGAAATCGACGTAGACGTACCCAAAAACTTATCATCGGTTCAGGTTTGTTAAAAAAGTAAAAATATTTTCGTACAAATTTTATCCAGATAATAAAAAAGAAAATTTTTGGATTTGCAGGTAAACATAGAGCCAATAATACCTGAGTTAAAGGTCAGCGAGAGTCAAACGAGCACGCCACAAATAAATTTAAGCGAAACCTCTAGTCAACCGAGCACATCGGAGCAGTCCACGATGAGAACTTATAACGATACGTCCAAACCCAATGTAGTCGTAGATCTGGTGACCTTGGCCCCGGTCAAGAGCAATTCGGGGGTGGGCCGACCCATCCGACCAAGACCCAAAATCGATAAAAATAAGCGTCCTCAGACCATCGCCACCAGGCTGAGCGTGACCAATTCCAATTCTTCGGCAGACACGATTCTTTTGGAGAGAATTTTCGGATTGCAAAATAATACACTGCAAAAGCCTCCGGCGCACAAGGACGTGATCAAGGAACCAGATATGGCAACTTTGGGACAGATTGTTGAGGTTGTCACGACGATAAGCACAAAAGTCTCGTCGAGCATTCAAGCTGATCAAATTCCCTCTACGTTCGAGTCTGCAGTGGTATCAGCAAAAAATCAGACATCTAAAAATTCAACAAAACCAGCTGATGACAAGGTTGATGCAATTCAAAATAAAGAACAATACTTGATGGACAATCTTCGAAAATTAGCAGCAATTAGAACAGGTAACGAGAAACCAACGAAGACAAGGAACGAAGCAACGCAAGCTCCGCCTTTGCCCATGAGAACGAAACCGTCGAATATCATCGACCTGGAAAAGCTGAAAAAAATAGCAGACGTCATAGCGAAAGGAAATAAAACCTTCGGAATTACATTGCCTAAAGAAACTACCCTCAATTTTACGTTCAGTCGCGACGGCGTGCCGGTGCTGACCAAAACCTTAACCAGAGTCGAGGAACGAAGTGACAAAATGATTTTTCCAGTAACTGATTTCAATGAAACCCTTGATCGTAAGAGTTTGCTCATAAATTTAAATGATTGTTTCGTTGCGCTGAATTAATTACTAAAAAAAAATGATAATTACAGTTTCCTGCGACGGCTTTCGATGCAACGACGGTAAATGTTTACCACGGTCTGCAAAATGCAACATGTTTGGCGAATGCTCCGACTCCGAGGACGAGGTCAATTGTACCTGCGCTGAGTTCTTGAAGGCTCAGAGACTCGACAAAAAGATTTGCGATGGCGATGTAGATTGTTGGGATTACTCGGATGAGGCAGATTGTGGTATGTATAGTATCTGTTATATCGTATTTGAATGAACTAATTGCCTTAAAATGTATCTACCAACTATTAAAATAGTCTCTTGAAAAATTAAAATTTCAGACGTACAATTAATACTTAAGATTATGATTGTACTGCTGAATCTTTGTAAAATATCGAGTTGAAATAAGTATTTGAATTTTAATGTTTTACATCATAATCATATAAAATTCCTAAACAGAAATTATAGCTTTCTATTTATTTGAGCTTTCATTATTCACCGCAGATTAGGCTCTTGTACAGAATAAAAATTAATTGTAAATATTTGGCTATCAATTTCCTGTTACTCAATTTCCTTACTACTGAATCAATCGGCCCTCGAACTATTAACGTCTATTAGTGCTCTCGTGTTTATATTTATTAATGATTGTAAATAAGTTGTTACGACGATACATCGCTAGACTAGGTGAAAAGCACACGAGCCCAGTCAAATTATTTTAATTTAATTTATCGCAGTTACCCGTTAGTGTTGAGTTAGTATTGATTAAAGTAATAAAGTAAAGTAATACTTATTTCATCTATCAAAATGAACTTTGATAAAAACAAAAGGGCATTGAATGAAGAGCAAAAGGCTGAAATTTGTCAAAAGTGCGTGAAATCTGGCACGCATCTCGCCGTAGTCCAAAATTTCGACAATTTGGAGTGTGACGACGAAATTGAACGAAGCCTTTCACAACCCCACAAGGAGGTATTAAAAGATTCTGTACGGGCCAATGAAGTTTTGAAAATAGCGTTATCAAGCAAAAATATCAAGGTTATCAAGTATCTTGCCAAGTTGGGAGTGAAGTTTGGGAGGATAAACGAGATCGGCGATAAGGCGCTCCAGCTGTCTTATTATAATAAACTCGATGATTTGGTCGAGGAGCTCTTCCGTATTTACCAAAAGGAAAATGGTCTCGCGATCGGAGATTGCGGACACATGCGCATAAAAAGCGTGGAAGACGGCCGTTATGCCGTGACGTTCATGAAGTTGGGAGACTTCGATCCTATTAGCTACAACGCTATATTTAGCATGAGAGCCCTCTCGTGTCTGCTGAAAAACGTGAACAATGTGAATGTACAGGACTCGGATGGAAATACTATTATGCACAGAATCTGTTATGACGTGCAAGAGCGCTGCACTGCCTTCGACAATACCTTCAGATTATTGGCGATGGACTTCTTGAACTGTCACGGAGCCGACCTTAATCAGACCGACTCAAAAAAAAACACTCCTATCTTGTGCCTATTTGACTCTCCTCTCTCGGTCGTTTACAGCGCTAAGGATCACACAGTCGTCCGCCAATATCAAAAAGATCGACTGCAATTTCTCATCGCTGCCGGAGCCGAGCTCGACGTCTCGAGCGATTTGCGCGGCAGTCAAACTTTGCTGCACGCGATCGTTCTGTCGAAAGCCCGCGACGTTGACTTTTTCACGACGGAACCCGAGATTATTTTCAACGATGAAATCGGCGCTGAGATGCTGGAAATGCTCTTGTTGAGCGAGACGGGAGGACCCGACATCGACGCCTTGAACGAGGAGGGTCGGACAGCTCTGCAAGAGGCCGTCTCCTATCTTAATCGCGACGCGGTCGAAGTGCTGCTGAGACACGACGCTGATGCGAGCGGAATTGTATTCAAAGGAGGATATTTTGAAGACGAAATACTGCTGAGTTCATAGCTAATTGACAATCTGCACCGAATCATTGAACTACTGTCTAAAAACGGATTTATAATGAAACACGACGATTACAAAGATATTTTAAATACGATTGGTCCAGACGAAATCCATTTTCTCGAGCTTCGCAGCTTGATGAGTAAATGTGACCTACAAGCCAAGGATGAGATCGATGTTAGTTTAAGAAGAAAAAACAATAATAAAAATAATAAATAAATAGTTTAATTATTTATTATTAAATTTTTGGATATTATTTTTTAATTAAATATATTGTATAAATTAAAGGTATAGTAATTTTATTCGATGGTGCGTGGACTGGCACCTATGTAACAAATATAACAAAAGTTCTGTTGAATTTTAAAAATTCGTTGTTTTTGTAACTATTCCCAATAACTCTCCAGGGTCCTAAATCGATTTATCCCATAAAAATACTGATTACTCGAACGAAAAATAATTCGAGGCGTTTTTCATTCTCAGACTGGTGCAAAGACAACCAGTTCGTCTGCGGGAACAGTAAGTATTGCATCGACCAGATTCAGGTGTGCGACGGTGCATCGGACTGCCCAAACGGCGAGGACGAAAAGAAGTGCGCCGCTCTGATCGACGAGGAGATCCTCCAGCCGAACTTGGAGCAGACCTATCGTCATCCGTTCGGCGACGACCTCGAGGATCTGCTGAGCGATCAGCCCTCGTTGGCCGACAGAATAATCTCGGACGAGGACAACGCCGACGGCGAAAATGACGACGACGACGATGACGACGACGACAGCTCGAGCTCGCTGGATGCCATCGTCGAGGACAGCCTGCTGCGCACCGACGACAACTTGACCGACGTCGTTTCCGGCCGCGAGATACACAAGTCGAAGAACCGCAACAATTTACTGCGCCCCCCGCTATCAACCGCCAAGACGAACTCGAACCAAGCCGCTTATCCTTACGCCAAGTACAACTACAGGCCCGAAGTCAACAATTACAACGATCGAGGCTTTCTGAGCATACGAAAGAACGGCAAGTGGGGAAAGCTGTGCCTGAGCGACGAGCTGCTGCAGAGGCGAAGTTTACCCTGGTCCATCGAGGATCTCGGACGGGCCGTGTGCAAAACCATAACTTATCAGTGAGGGTTTTTCTACTCTATAATATATTTGAAAGGCAAAAGAATTATATTTAACGCCGCGTACTTTGACAAATGCACAGAGATTTCGCCAAGGTCGAGCAGGTGCAGGAGGATCGTTTTTCGCGCGACAAAAACTACTACAGTCTGTCGCTGAGCAACGACAGACCGCTGGAGAAGAACAGTCTGACCTTCACACCGACGGAGTGTCCCAATCGCCAGGTTCTCAGGGTGAAGTGCAAAAATTTCGAGTGCGGCATCAGAACGCAGGCGACGACTCAAGCGAGGTAGTAATTACACATTTTTTTCTTCTTTTTAAGCGCGCATTAAAGTATAACGGATCAAGGGTCGCTTGGTGCTTTTTATTATTTTTTTTTATAATATGAACGAGATGAATGAGATCGAGACGCGCGTTTGAGATAACTATTGGGGACATAGACAAGGGCCTCATACTCGTGTTTACAGAGTCGTCGGCGGTGGCAGCTCCAGCACCGGAAGTTGGCCGTGGCAGGTTGCGCTCTACAAGGAGGGCGAGTACCAATGCGGCGGTTCAATCATAAGCGATCGCTGGATCATATCGGCAGCTCACTGCTTTTACAAGTAAGTCTTTATGTTTGCTAGTAAAAAAGAAATTTACCACTATTTTGCTCTTTTATTTATATAAAAAGTAATAAAACGAATCCACTTCGTTTCTGATCAGAAACAGATTCTGATTGATCGAGATACTTTTGTCTTGAGCCGAAATGAAGGAAAAAAAGTATCATCGATCATAATGGGTTCCAAATTTTATTAGAATTTAAATTAAAATTAATGATATGCTCTACAAAAAATGTATTGATTTTTTAAAATTAAAACATTTTGAATTAGTCCTCTAAATAAGCTTTTATACATTTGTTAAGTTGTAATACATGAAGGATGCCCCGAATCAATATAGATTTTCATATTAGACTTTTGTGAAAATTATTTTTTGTAATGTGACACCGTTGTGTGATAGATCCATGTAGACTTCGAAACTTCATTTGTAGAAGAATGACTTTTCGCGCATATCTCAAGTATGTGAGATAGTACTGTGCACCGAATTTGTGTGGAGTTTGAGATACTTCTTCGATGAAAATTTCTTTCCGCAAATATCACATGCATGAGTGATACCATTATGCACTGAATCAATGTGAATTTTGAGAGTACTTCGTTGTGAAAATTTCTTTTCGCATATATCACACATGTGAGTAATACCGTCATGCACTGATTGAACGTGCCTACTCAGACTAGCCTTCTGTATAAACGTCCTTTTACATATATCGCATGTATATGTTATACCACTATGCACAGTATCAATGTGAGTTTTCAAATTAGATTTTTGGGAAAATTTTTTTCCGCATATATCACATACATGTGTGACACCTTTGTGCACCACATCAATGTGGACTTTGAGATAATGCTTCGTTGAAAATTTCTTTTCACAAATACCACATGTATGATTGATAACATTATGAACTGATTGAACGTGCCTATTCAAATAACTCTTTTGTTTAAACGTCTTTTTACATATATCGCATGTATGTGTTATACCATTATGCTTCACATCAATGAGTGATTTGAGGTTATATTCTTTATTTAAATCTTTTTTAGTTCTCCTTTTTTGATTTTGTTCGACAAGTTCACAGTCGAAATTCAAATTCGATTCCTCCACAGCAACTTCTTGTTTCACTTCATCCACGGGTTCTGTTTTGATTATGTATTGCGTTTCATAAGCATCATCATCTCTTAGATTCCGCAAGTGATTTACAGAATCATCTTCAATTTTCTTAACTACTAATATATTAAAGTTGGGCTTGACGTCTTCGCATTCAACAACTATTTCCATTTCGTCATCAAATTCATCATTCAAGTCACATTTTTGAAGGGTAGGATTCTATAAAAAAATCATAGCTGTGTTAGAATATTCATTGAAAAACAAGTACAATGCAAGCTAAGCATAGCTATCAATACTTACTGAATCTTCTTGTAAAAATGGTAAAAGTTGTACGTTTTTAATGTCAGACATTTCACAATTATTCTCAATAAGCGACTTCTCATTGGATTCCTCTTTTACTCTGAAATAGCTCAAATTAGGTTAAGATAGTTATACATAATATTTTTAAAAATTCTCAAAAACTGAAAATTACCTGACAGCACTGTGTTCCATCGTTCTCACTTGGAATTTGTTTTAACAATTAACCTTTCTGTGATGACCAAGCTAACTGCAAAGGATAACTGGCAAAGAGCAGCGAGAGCTGTGCTCGTTCTATTGTTTACGTCGTGCGTGGCATGCATGACCTCTCTGTGCGTAGAGTGTGTTGCTCGGCCCGCGGTATTCATGTGCCGTGCTCGTCTACGATACGTGGAGGGCTGCGAGCGAAGTAAAACTTACAAGGAGAGCTTTTCAGGTCCGGGTCATGGATTTGCTCCAAAATTGTTTTGCGGTCTCCTGGTACCCAATACTGAAGCTCCCTGTGCTTAGTTTGATCCAATGGGCCTCAGGGCCCATTTTGTAGAGGATTTTCCACATTATAAAAATATCTTTGTTATTTTCTATATCGATATAGAAGTACTTAAACGAAAAAATGCAACGATCAAAAGTTTTATAATTTTTCAAAGAATCTGCTTGAATTTTTTCAGAATTTTTGGGACCATCTACAACTCTCTTTAAGAAGTCCTAAAGTCTATTAAAAAAACGTCAAATTTGGGCCTCTTGAATTAAGTGATAGATGGTCCCAAAAATTCTGAAAAAATTCAAGAAGATTCTTTGAAAAATTTTAAAACTTTTGATCGTTGCACATTTTCGTTTATGTACTTCTATATCGATATAGAAAATAACAAAGATATTTTTATAATGTGGAAAATTCTCTACAAAATGGGCCCTAAGGCCCATTGGATCAAACTAAGCACAGGGAGCTTCAGTATTGAGTACCAGAAGACCCCCGAAAAAGTTTGGTAAAGATCTGTGACCCGGACCTGAAAAGCTCTCCTTGTTAGTCATCATACATCTGTTAATATATCATTGAACAAATGGCATTATTTATCTCATGTCTAACAAACAGCAAACATTTTAAAATCAATGATATCTCATTACGAAAAAATAATATAATAATAAATAATTCGACGGCGCACGAAGCGGACTGAAAAATTAGAGCTATAGTAAAATTTAAAAACGACAAAATCTTTCACTCGCAGAACGGAGAACGAATATTGGGTGGCGAGAATCGGTACGACGAAACGCGAGAGCTTGCCGAGCCCGTACGAGCAGGTGCTGAGAGTCGACTACGTCGTCACGCATCCCAATTACAACAACACGGGCTACATCAATGACATCGTCCTGCTGAGGCTCGAGAAGCCGATGACGTTCAGCGATTACGTCAGGCCGGTCTGTTTGCCGTCGAGGGAGCCGCAGCACGACGAATTGTGCACGGTCACCGGATGGGGTCAACTTTACGAGATCGGCAGGATTTTCCGTAAGCGCATTATTCATTACAAACTGCAGCAATCGGCATATCGTTCAAGTATAAACGTGTAAACGCATCGTCTCATTTTTCGAGCAGCCGAGACGCTGCAAGAGGTCGAGGTGCCAGTCATCTCCACGGGAATGTGCATCATGCAAACGGTCTTCTCGTCTCTGTACAGAATCTCGCCGGGAATGTTCTGCGCGGGCTACAAGGCGGGCGGAAGGGACGCTTGCCTCGGCGACAGCGGTGGACCTCTGGTCTGTCCTGGTCCTGACAATAAGTATACCCTGCACGGTAAGTCCACATTTAGCAACAAATAGCACACTCGATCAAAAGACATTTGCTCAACGAAGTGCCGTCTGTCGCAGGAATCACGTCCAACGGTTTCGGCTGCGGCCAAGCCGACCGGCCGGGCGTCTACACGAAGGTGCACTACTACATCGGCTGGATTCAGCAGGTCGTGGCGCGGCAGAATCCGACCACGGCCACGTCGCACTGCCGCGGGCATCGCTGCCCGCTGGGCAGGTGCCTGTCGAGGTCGCGCGTCTGCAACGGCTTCCACGAGTGCTCGGACGGCAGCGACGAGCGCAACTGCAGCGGCGCGGCCAGCAGCAATCCCGACGGATTATTTCGATAACACGAGAGTATAGCGCGGGAATGGCTTTGTCGCCGATGGCAAATTGTAAAAAAAAAAACTACTACTTAATTAAAGACTGATTTATGTTTGCGCAAAAGAATCGAGGGATTGAATGACTGACTGTTTGCAAGACGATACGCGTGCTTGATGTCGTGTGATTTTTATATTTTTATAAGGCGTAATTATTAATTTATGTACTTGATAAACTACATAAATCGAAGGGTATCAAATTAACGCAATGAAAAACTTTTAGATATCCGCAAAGTTGTTACACTTACGATAGAAATAATTAAAGACAAAAAAATTTGTTTGTATTAAAATGATTAATATTTTGTGCAAAAAATATAAATATTTAGCTACTAAGAATTGTATAAGTAGATGAAAAAATTAATTCTACAGATATTTTTTACGTTATTTTAAATTATATATGACAATATTGTACATATTATTTGATAAGATCAATGCTCTTAATACTAACTCACGTCAATCACTCCTATTTGATACTCAATCGTAACAAAATACACATCGTTGTAAAAAAAGTTAGTATATTTTTAATGAATTTGACAATTAATTGTTTTTTGAAACAATGGATTATTCGTGATAATGGAAAGTTATGCATAAGGACGTCATTATTTTATACACCCGCTGTAAGTTTGTGAAAATAATAATCGAATAAAATTCACGTACTATTTTGCACTTGAGACAACAAATGAGTTTACTGCTTAAGTCCCTTGTAACGACACGCTTTATCAAATCTTCTGCATGATATCGAGAGCAAGTATCGTTTTCGTGAATATGAAAAATATCATTATTGGCTCAAAGTCTAAAAAGAATAAATTTGGCCACCGCGTTTTCAGTGAAAAGTAAAAATTATTTACCGTCTTTCGAAAGGCAAAAGAGAGCTTTTGCTTCGCTTTCTGAAAACTTGAAAGAAACAAAAAAATAAAAATGATAAATATACTTACTTGATGTTTATATGCAGTTTTTAAGGGGAAGGAAAATGATAGTCAGTGTTTGTTTTGATTTTTTATGCACTTGTTTATTAGTAAAAGTTCATTAAAATACATGTTCAGAATTACAGATATGAGATCCGACTCATGTGGGACGAATTACTGCGAGGTCGCGTTATTAACTGAAAGCAGATAAAAATAAAATCAAATAGTAATCGTACATGAAGTAATAATACATGCAAATTTATCATCAGAAGCACAAGCTACTTCAATAAAAACGTATATAAAGTGATTACTTACTAATTTATAGGACTGTGCGAGTACTCGAAAAAACTCGACTCGTAGAGTTCCCAAGAGCCGATGCGCGACATCGTATGCACAACTGCGCAACGCACGTGTTGGAGGCTGACACGTTAGAAAAATCGAATTTACTTTCTAAAATACATGCTTAATCGTTAGACGTGTGCAGCACAGAGATCAGTCCGTACAAGTACATGAAGCTGCTCACATCTTCGTCTCTACTTCCTCAAGTGTTAGTGAGTCATCAAGTTCGACCACGTGTTTAAAGTGTTCACTAGTAGAATCCAAATCTATCATGGCAAAAGATAAATTTAAAAATAATTGTTTCAACGAGGATAACATAAGATATATATTGAAAAAGTTTAGAAGTAATCGCTTTCAAATGGATTTTAAACAAATGAAGGAATTAAAACATATGATTAAATGTGACCCATCTACATTTTTGAAAATCGCATTAGACAAGAAGCTTTACACATTATTTACATTTATGAAGCAGCTCAAGGAGCTAAATATTCATAGAATATTTATAAATGGAAAATCTGCAATTCATTATCTCAACTACAAATACAAATCGGAGTTACGTGCCTATAATCGTCTCAACTATCGCGATCCACAATTCGCGCAGTGCGATAATCAACACGAAGGCAAATGGGACAAATATCATGCTTACGATGACCCAGAGACTAAGTCCCTCATCAATTTTTTTCTGAAAAATTCCGAGGAAAATCTCTGCGACGATCATGGATACACCTATTTACACGGAGCCTGCTTCATTGGCGATATCGAGGCGGTGCTACGATTCGTAAGCCAAGGTGTGGACGTCAATGTCGACTCGTACACGTGCTCGCCGTTGCACATCGCCTGCAAGTACCGCCGAGTGGATGTCGTGAAAGTCCTGTTGGAAAACGGCGCGGAACCAAGTCGGCTTGACAAAGAAGATAAGTCTACTCCGCTTCATGCGTTGGCGCGACTGCGTGTGTGCGACTGTGCCGAGTTCTGTATCGACAATATAGACGACGACGAAAAAGAGAAAAAGAGAAGACCAGTCGATGAGATCGTCGACTTACTCATCGCTAAAGGAGCAAATATCGAGACACGAAATGCTCGTGGTTTCACACCTTTGGAATCAGCGGTGTCGCTCTTGGACTACGAGCTGACAAAGTCGCTCTTGGAACGAGGCGCGAGTCTGGATACTTTGAGGGAGAATATTGCGTTTAGCACGGATTATACATCATCCGAATTGAATGATTATCCCATTACTTTTTACATCGCTGAGATGGCTCGGTTGTTGTCGTCAAATGGGTTTTCTTGTGACGTTTACACTCGACTGAAGATTTTGAAGTGTTTTATGAAATATCGAAGTTTAGATATCAAAAATTTGATTTTGAACAATGATGGTAAATCACCTAAAAAATTAACGTGCGCATTCACTCTTATAGGCATTAAGCATTACCTGGCTATTCATGAAGAATTTGGTTTTTATTTCGATTCAGAAACTACCGATTACTTGCATAAAAAACGAGAACAAATAAGATTAACACTCAAGTGGACAATGTTAACGCTTATTGATTCTGTTCTTACATCCCATCCATCAGACCAGATCAAACTCGATGTTGAGAAAATGAAAGGCATTATGGTAAATAAAGACGTTTCGCTGTTACAAATTTGCCAAATGAGTTATCGGGAAGCTTCATCCATTTTGAGCAAAATTAAGGATTATCGTTTACCAGCACTCAATGATTTAAAGGACATCATTCAAGTAATAGTAAAAAAACACTTTTCCAACGTTCTGTTGAGGCTACAATTCGAACTGTTGGCCGCCGATCTGTTCATGACGGATCATTGTAAACTGAATCTGCCGTATACAGTCTGCCGAATAATTGCGGGGCACATGAGCGACGGAGACCTGTTTCGCTTGTGCGAGCGGACAAAAGACACAAACAATTGTGTAAACAAAGATTAATCTTATTTCTACACAATGCACTAATATATAAAAGAGTACTATTACATTTTTTGCAATCGCTGTAGTGTTTAATAATATTAAATTATTGCTAAAAACGTTTCATGCAACTAAAATAGTACAATTTTCAATTATCCTTTCACAGAATTAATAATTATAATATCCTTGCCATACTTGCTCAATAGCACAGCACATAACAGCAGTTGTCGTCCGTATTTCCGTGTTGCTAATATTTACAAATTGTGATATGAAATGTCAGAGCTATCAATGTAAACCAAGGAAACGGAATAATTTTATTGCGAACATATCATTGAGGAAATTACATTATATATTTTGTGTTTATTAAAATATCATTACAGAAAAACAAGGTATTAAAAAATTATTTATAAATTAGTGTAATTCTGAGACTGTAATGTCACTCTGACCAGTCCACATCCTACGTACTACGTAGCCTAATTGCTACTTTTACCGGTAACTCTTATAATAAAGTTTAATGTATCAAATGTTTACAACATGAATCATAATATTAAAATCATTCTCGATATTTTTTATCGTGAACCTTAAATTTATTATAAGCAAAGTCAAAGCTTTACTCAAATACTTGCAGATAGTACAATATATCTTCGAGTCGCTAAAAAAATATTCATCATTCTGTCATTTTTAATATAATTATCTTTATTCCTTTTTTCTTGTAAATTTCATGCTTTACTTTTTACATATCTTCTGTAGCCTCATGACATTCATCTTTTCCAACAACGTGACGCGAAAAAACCTTCAAGGCTTCGAAAAACTCCTTACCCAATTTCACTGGTCGGCGTCGTGAATCCATGCATTTTTTCCGTCAATTCGATTGTGTAAGCCATCTCGACCCCACCCTCTCCCATGGCCCAATCGGTACTGCTACCCGAACTCAAATCTACGATGCCACCAATTAATGTTTATACAAAATTTAGAAGATGTTTCTATTGTAGATGAGATTTATCGAGCTTACAGACGACTTTCGATGCAGAGCCGACTTGGTACGAAGATTTTCGTACCTTGGCCAATTTATTGTTAGCCTTGCGACCAAGGCATACCTGTAAGAAAATGATGCATTTTCACTGACGAGCTCGTTAAAAAATTAATGCAGTATAACTAACCAAATCATGAGCATTTTTTGGAGCATCGTAAGTGTAACCCCAAGGATGCAAAATTAACTGAAACGAGAAATATTATAAAAGTAGGCGCTAAAAATTTTACAACTTTAACATTACGCTCACATTTCCTGGACAATGAAGGCTCAGGTAGACTTTGATTCGTCCTTGTAGACGCAAAATAAAATCCCTGAGTGCTCGACTCTCCGGTTCGGAAAATGCATGGGGACCGGCGTAGATCGGACTGCACGGAACCTTTGAAGCGCCAACGGCTGTACTTATAGAAAACGGATGTGATAATCAAAGAATCAGAGAGGAAATAGCGTTAGCACGTACTGTTCCAGTGGAATCCAAAATTGCGATTGAGATCGACACCCGTGCAACCCCATCGTTTGATTTCCGATCGACTCTTTCTCCACATTCTTGTCTACTTGTGTAATTTCAACGTGAGTCATTTCAAACCCCCACGCCGGAAATAATATCGAATTCACTACTTTATTGTACCTTATCGCTGGCGTGAGAAAACTCGTAACCATCCGGATTGAGCAGTGGAATCACATAAACGTCCATATTGTTCAATAAATCGGGATGCTTCGTCAGTCGGTCGATCGCGTACAGGGCCGTGGTAACGGAGATCCACTCGCGGGCGTGAATGCCGGCGTCGATCAGTAAAATCGGTTTCTTAACGTTACGGTCTCGTTTTGAAAATTCAATGGCGAAGATATCTCGATTCTCGTAAGAACCTCCGATCCTTTCTATCTTCGTGAAACTCGGATGTTCTTTGTGGATTTTTTTCAAGTAAGCTGTGATCTGCGCGGTCATATTTTCAATTAAATATTGTCAACGTTGTATTCGGAAAATTTCGTAAATACCTCATCGTATTTTGGAAAATGTTCGAAATTGTGGACATCACGACGCGTGCGACGATGACGCTTGTGATTTTCGTCGTTGCTCTTCTTTATCGTCTCGGCCACGTTCTCGATGTCGATTTTGTAAGTCAAGTGATTCTTTTTCAACGTGCCTTTGAATTTGTTCACCTTGTCCCCGGCTGCGTATAATTCGACGACGCCATTTTTCGATGGTTTTTCCGGTACTCGCAAAAAGTCGAATCCCTCTTTGTCTTGATACGACCGAAGTAAATTTAATTTTTTATCGGTATCGACGGTTATCGAGAGTTTTTGCATCCTGAATTTTATTAAATTAAAATCATCGTGATTTAACGAAACTATTTGGAAAATGAAGAAAAAAGATCAAACCCATCGACTGGTGGTATGTATTCTTCGGCAGCGTTGATATGAATTATCACGAACAAAAACGCAATAATTACATTCATGATTTTTTTTTCTTGATGTCCCTATGTAAGCGACCAACGTCGCTGAATAGAAAAAAAATGTACGATTTCGCGAAGAAAAACTCGTTTACGTGAAATCGATGAGCAAGCGCATAGCACAGCGCGTGCTTTGCATCTAAAGATAGCGAAGTTTTTTTTTTATTGACAAAGTATAAGCGGCGTGAAACATTATTTTTTCTTTAAAACCACTCCAAGTCGTGATGATATTCGTAGATACGAAAAAGAAAAAATAAAAACCGTCAGCTTGCGAGTGGTTTTAGCAGATGAGTACGTTGGAAAAAATGTATTGTTAATCGTGCACATGGGAAATTAGCAAGATTTTAGTTGTATAATTTATCGTTGCTTTAATTAGTTTTTTTTCATTAGTTTTTATTTAATTTCTGTGATCATCTTTTTTTTCTCTCTTTAACGTGCAACATCTTAATCGTCGTATTTCGATACAACTTCGTAAATCTATAATTACGTATTATCATTTTCATTTTTAAATGCACAACTCATGTATCTGTTAATTAAATCTCGCGATCAAAAACAATATATTATTTTAGTATTTCTCTATAGTTACGTATTTAACAGTGATGAGAAATTCTCTGGGCGCTTATGTACAAGTGTGACAATGACGAAGAAGAATGAATGAAACAAAAATTAAATTCTATCATAAGCAACGTGACGTATTACGATCTACGGTTTTGTTCAAAATCCTCGGCATATGTCGCCCGTGACGTAGCGCGCGAAAACTTTGATGGCTTCGAAAGTCTCCTGGCCCACCGGCAAAATCTCGCTGGTCGGCGGCGTGAATTTGTAGGAACCGCCGGGCAGCTCGATCGTGTAGACCAGATCGACGCCGGCTACGCCCATGGCCCAGTCGTCGCTTCCGCCCGCGGCTGCGTCTGCGATGGAATTTGAAATGAATTTTTCGTTATTGAGTTTTCGTTTTGAAAAAAAATTAATTTATCGTCAATTTTACTTACAGAGGACGTTGGTAGAGCTACCGATTTTGTAGCGTGTGCCACGTACACGCGCTAGGGCAGATTCGGCTAATTCGGCAGCGCATCTCTGTAAAAAAAAAAAAGTTGATTCAAAGCCGCAACTCTTTGAATTAAATGCTTGATGCGAGTAACAATTGAACTTACTAAAATTGGCTCATTTGGTGGGAGCTCGCTCGTGAATCCCCAAGGAAACAGCATGTACTAAAATGCAAGAAAAAAAATTATCAGCGTGTCGAATTAAAAGGAAAATTTTGAGAAACCGACCGTTGAATTATCGTTCAAAATTTATACTCACATTGCCGTACGAGTGCAAAGTTAAGTAAACTTTAATGAGACCCCTCCTGGACAGTATGAAGTCTCTCAAGGCTCTGGTCTCTGGCTCGGAAAATGGTCGACTACCGGCGTACTGCGAGCTGCAGGCGTAAGGCGACGCACCGACACCTGTTTTTGCAACATCACAGAGTTACGGAACAATGATGCATCGTTACATTTGATCTGAATCGTGGTGTACTCACTCATCCATTGATAATCGAAGTTTCGATTGGCATCGACGCCCATGCAGATCTTCTTCGACATGCCCGACATCGTCTTTCTCCACAATCTGGTCTAGATTAATGAACAATCGATCGATACATTAAAAAAAGTCGATCGTTATAATCCCCGAGCTTCTCTCGCAATTATTGATTATTATCATTATCATTATACCGTTCGATTGTAATGGGTGAACTCGTAGCCGTCGGGATTGAGCACGGGTATGACGTAGACGTCCATCTGGTCGAAGATGTAGGAGTTGTGGGGCTTGTCGACGAGCTGGTGCACGGCGTAGAGGGCCGTCGTCGGGGCGATCCATTCGCGCGCGTGTATACCCGCGTCGATCAGCATGATGGGCTTGCGGGCCCGAGCGGAGATGCTCTTGCTTATCTTGACGGCCCAGATGTCGCGACCCTCGTAGCTCTTGCCGATGCTGAAGAGGTCCATCGTGTCGTTGTGCAGGGCCTTCAAGTGGCGCAGGTAGAGCTCGATCTGTGTACGCGCGTGCGTGCGTACGCGAAATAAAAGCGCAAGCGGTCAGCAATGAGTGCACAGGGTCGATAATTTTCCACGCGCGCCTCCATCGTACATACGCATAATATATAGATATAGATGAGTGCTCGGCTATTGTTTTACCTCGTCGTAACGTGGAAATTTATGAAAGAGGCCAACGTCCCTACGGCTACGCGGATGTGACTGCTGCTGCTGCTGCTGCTGCTGCGGCTGCATCATCGTCCATGGCTCGGCGCGCTCCTGCTCCAGGGCCAATTGATCGACGATCTTGGCGACGTCGTCGTGCTCGACGCTGAATTCAATGTCATTGGCGCGCAGCCGATCCTTGAAATCGGCCACGCGCTCGGCCGTGACGAGCAGATCGACGCTCTCCAGCGGCGATCGGGGCACGCGCAGAAAATCGAAGCCCGGCTGGCCCCGGTAGGCGAGCACGTGACGCAGCTTCGACTCCGTGTCGCAGCGCAACGCCAGACTCTGCATTCTGCGATTAGTGCGTATGCGTGTAGTAGATCGCATACGATCGAAATATTATAATAATATCAAAGCGTACGATGTGGCTGCAGTGCGCGCGCGATCGCACTCGCGGCGACGCATGATTATGATCGAGATTCAAGTTCAAGCGCAAACGATGTTATTATAAAGCTCGGCTGGCCGACACAAGCCGACGCGTTTTCAAGGAATAATCAATTGACAGCGCGCGGACGAGCTTACGAGTGCTGTGTCGCAGCTGCTTCGATTCAAACGATTGGATGTGTGCCCGTGTGTACACGATAATAATATGATATAAAACTTACCCATAAATCGACGGTAAAGAATCGGCGTCATCGTCATAATTGGCAAGGACCTCGCTCACTGCTAAGCTGGCCACTGTCGCAGCGAAGACGAGCGCGAAACGGAGCATGGCTTGCGTCCTCGTGATTTTTTTTTCTTTTTCGATCGAGAGCCGTTTTTCGGTAACGAAATTTCTCGAGTTCGCGAAAAAGGGAGGAGAGAGGAGAAAAAAAACAGAGAGCTGAAAAATAAGGGAGAATTTGAAATACGAACTTTGCATTGTATCGAGCTGCTCATTTTAGCTTGCAATGTTGCACATGAAAGTAATGAGAGAGAGAGAGAGTGTGTGTGTGGCACGAGATCGAGGCAGCTCATAGAGTAAAAAAATTCGACGCGTTGGTCTTACTGCATACAAACAGTAAATAAATAATCGATGAATATAACAATATTTATAATTACGTACGTATGTGTGTAGAAACTTTGGAGATGCTGAGAAATCGTCGATGACGAGGATAGGCGCGTCAAAAGACGATGCACCTGCTGGACTCGCTGTTGTCTCGCTTGGCCCAGTTCATGCTCTCTTGCTCACGAGGACGACGTGCACACGCAAACGCACTTCCATTAAATTAGCTGCATGTCCACCTGTACGAGTATTTGTGCGTGTGTGTTTGCTTGTGCACCTCTCTTAGGTCACCGACACCGATTTACCTTTTTTTATTTTCAATTTTTATTTATTTTTTTCGTCACTCGGGCATCGGATCGAAATTCGATCAGCCGAAATTCGCGCACGACAGCAGCAGCGAGTCGCGTATCGTTTATTGACACGGAGAGAGAGAGAGAGAGAGAGATAGAGATGCGTTACGGAGCTCGCGAAAAACATGAATGAGGAGCGCGGCGCTTGGTAGCTGCGGGTGCCTCGCATATACGCGCGGTGCGGACACGCGGAAAGAACAGCATCTCTTCTCACACTCGCTGCTGTTCTTTCTCTCTCTCTCTCTCTCTCTCTCTCTCTCTCTCTCTTTCATCGGCGCGTCCAACGTCATCGTCGGGAGAGCTCCTCGAGGCAGGCGCGTGTACCACCTCTAAACTGTCTCTCTCTCTCACAGTGTGCATGATAATATACAGATATAAAAAAGTGACACACACACACACACACGGACAGTCGAGTCGCTCTTTCCTTCCTTCTTTCTTGCTCTCTTTCGGGGCTTTATTTTATAAGAGCGCGTCCTTGACACTGTGCGCGCCGTACTACTTGCTTCGTTATCTATAATACATGTAGCAGCTATTTAAAAAAGACACATCCACGCGAGGCTGGTTGGACGGTAAGAAAGAGAGAGAGAGAGAGAGAGAGAGAGAAAAAAAAAGAGAGCTCGAAGTGGACGAAACTGTATTTTTATCGCGCTCTCTCGAGCTTCGAGAGTCCACTTTTTTTCTTCTTTAATACTGTTCATATACATACTAATTGCACTTAATGTCTTTGCGGATGTCTTTTTTTAGTCTCGGAGACACTTGTTATATACCTGGGTACGCTTATTACCTTTTAAAGCTAAACACTTTCTATTCATCTTTTATATTATGATTTTTTTTTCCTGAAAAACCCGAGCTCATTTGCAATTACGTCAATTTTTATTCAGAGTCAAATCGATTCCAATGTTTGTTTTTTCGAAGGATGAGCAATCTCGCGCGAGACGATCGCACCATTTTTTGAGATCGTTACGCCACGGTAGGAAAAAAAAATTGTTAAAAATTTATTTCTTTGTAAATTTTACGAATGAAACGTTGACACGAGAGTCAATTTGCTCGATGTGTGCCTACGTATATAGCGGTAAGGGGACACACGCATTAAACGCATGCAACGAGCGCGCAATATTTATATTGAACAATAGCTGTAAATACACGATCATCGACCGTGACGAGAACTATTCATCACGATGAATTTACAGATTTCCATACGTACACCACAATACACGATAACTATTCTAGTTCGTGTTTGCTGCTATTTTCCTTTTTATTTGGGTCAAATTTTTATTCATGGCTTTAATCGTCGCACAATTTGACTCTTGTTTTAATAACTCGATTTATAAAACGGACTCGGTATCGACAAGTGTCAAACTTCCGTAGATTTATGCAGTGCCTACCTCGCTTATTCACATGGATAAATCAACAAATTAAATTGAAAAATAAAAGTGTAATCTTGATGTATGAACTATTCTACTACGGTTTATTATTCACGATGAAAATACAATTTCTTAATAAATTTGACTTTCTATGATTCACGAGCTACGATTTTCACGATAGGAGATGCCAACGGCTATTATCGTCATCATGTAATTTAATCAGCAGAACGAAATCGTTAAGAAATGCATCGAAGATCTCTTACATTCTGACATTTTTCTAGCTGCGTAAAACGAAGCTCATAAGATGTAAGCCAATTGCTAAAAGTATAATTTACTAGTCGAAGTTGTGGTTTAATCAACGAATATTTTATTTTATGCGTAATTTTTTGCTCTTGGTCGCATTTCAATCGATTTACGAGAGATGCAGCTCGTACTTCAGGATATTTGATTTGAGTAAAAAAGTAAATATTAATTTGTTTATGGTCGTTTTAACAATTTTATTACCTTTTTCCGTAATTTTCTGAATTTGTGAGTACAATTTTTTTAGAATGTATTGAAATTACATTGAATTTCTCACAATTTTTATAAGAAAAGAGGCTTTACATTAAAAAATATAATATAGCATTAATTGAATAAATTGCTAAGATGAACTTAAGAGGTAATTGTACTTACAACTGCAATACCTTGAAATTAAGTTATAGCAAACTTTAAGTATTTGAGTTGATAAACATGAAAGATTTATTGCAAATTTAACTTAATCTAACACAGATCACTTTTCATTCACAGGATATAAAACCCCATTAATCAAAAGAAATAAAAAAATATAACAAATCAAAAATGTTTCGTCAAGAGTAGAACGGCATAAGTCAATACTAACTTTGGGTAGATCTATGATCAAAATTTTATTAATTTTGAACTCTTTATCGCGGAAAATATTTATGTTTCCATTGCTTCCATCTCTGCTTCTGGTATTTCTAATTTCATCTGTACATCTGTTGTGTCTGTCGTATTAACTGCATAACGTAATCGTAACTTTTCATAGTGTTTAATATCCTGTAATTAAAAAAAAGCAATATGATGAAGCAAATTTTATAATTATTAACATTTATTACTTCAGTTTCATGAAAGTATTCATTTTTGTATATAAACGCAATTTTAAGTTAAATCATGTCATTATCTTACCTTTTCTGTCACAGAAGGTTTAATTTTAGCAAATGCAGCTTCAAAGTGCCTAGCACAGACTTCGGTTGGTCCAAAAGCACCTTGCATGATTTCGCGCACTTTTTCAACGCCAGCTTCATGAACAAATGCCGCTAGATCAGCACCTGTGTAACCAGCACAGCGCTCAGCTAAGGCTTTGAGATCTACATCGGCAGCAAGTTTTGGTTTTGTTCCATTCTAAAAAAAAAATAAAAAAATAATTAACGATAAAGTATGAGTGAATAATCATTAACTCATATTATTTGGATTTTCAACTTACTTTTGTCACTGCAGTAAGTATGTCTACTCGATCGTTTGGATTAGGAAGACCAACGTATAAAATTTTACCAAGTCTACCAGGACGAAGAACAGCTGGATCAATTATATCTGGTCTGTTACTGGCTGCCAATATAAAGACGTTCTTACGACCTTCGACGCCATCCATTTCAGTTAGTAACTGATTAACTACACGAGATGAAGCTGAGCTGTCACCTTCGGAACGTTTAGGACACAAAGCATCGAGTTCGTCAAAAAATATGACGCAAGGTGCCGAATTTCGAGCTCTTAGAAAACATTGTCTAACGGCTCTTTCGCTCTCACCAACGTACTAAACATAGATATTATTTTTGTAATGATCATATTTGGAACTTTATAATTTATTATTTTGGTATTTACATACCATATTGAGAAGTTCAGGTCCCTTTACTGATATGAAATTGATGCCAGCTTCATTGGCAATAGCTTTTGCTAACAAAGTTTTTCCACAACCAGGAGGACCACATAATAAAACTCCAGTTGAAGCTTCTAATCCAAGATTTTCAAAATCATCAGAAAATTTAACTGGTGCCTAAAATCAGAAATTTCTAACATTATTCTGGAAAAGAAAACAACTTGAATTTAATTCAATATTTACCAATATTGCCATTTGTAATTCTTCACGGATATGTTGCAGGGAACCTATATCATCCCATGTTACATCTGGTACAGTGGCAAAACCTTCCCTCTTAGCTGAGGGCTGTACATTTTTTAAAGCTAATTCAAAATCTTGTTCTTCAATAGTTAGTAATTCAAGCTGCTCAGGTGTGAGTAATGAATCATTACGTAACCAAGATAAAATATCTTTAAATTTATTGGGGGATTCAATTTTTAAGAGAGGTTCTTCAATAGGAGATCGCATTTCAACTTCATTGATCATTGTATTGGATTCTATTTCGTTAGCAGTTTCATATTGTGTTTCAGCAATTTCCGTTAACTGAGTTTCAGCAACTTCTGTTGATTTAATTACCGCAGTAGAAGTACTTGGAGCTTCAATATCTATGGTTTCAGCTGCAGAAGTACTAGCTACTTCTGTTGATTTATTTTCATCTACAGAAGTAATAGCTCCTTCTGTTGATTTCGTTTCAACCTCAGAAGTAATAGCAATTTCTGTTTTTTTAGTTTCTGCTGCAGAAGTACTAGCGATTTTTGTTTTTTTAGTTTCTGCTGCAGAAGTATTAGCAACTTCTGTTTTTTTAGTTTCTGCTGCAGAAGTACTAGCAACTTCTGCCGATTCAATTTCTGCTGCAGAGGTCCTAGGAACATCAGTAATTGTAGTTTTTGCTACAGAAATTCCAGCTTCTGATGATTTAGCTTCTGCAACAGATGAACAAGGATCTTCAGTAGTTTTGATTTCTTCTTCAGAAGGTTTAGGAGTTTCTGTGGACTTGATTTCTGCAGCAGAAGTGGTTGAAGCTTCAGCAGATTTAGTTTCCACGTCAGGAGTGTTAGGAGCTTCTGTAGTTTTGGTTTCTGAAGCAGAAATACTAGTAACTTCCATAAGTTTATTGTCTGCTGAAGAAGTATTTGGAGTTGATTCAGTTACAGTAGATTCCATTTCTACTGCAGAAGTACCAGGGGTTGGTTTTGGTGACAGTTTTTCAACAGATTTTAAAGGTACATTTAACTGTTCAGAGTCATTGCTAATTTTTGATTGTTCTGAAGAGCTTGCAGTTAATTTATCTGTACAAAATTTCATTATTCAGTCAAACTCAGGTATAAAAGAATAAAAAAAATATGAAAAAAACTTATAAAACGTACCTGCTTTGTGAGTTGATGATGAACTAGAAATAGCTGGTTCTACAATAATATCATCATCAATAATAACATCAGCAATATCTACATCTGAATCTTTTTCAACTTGCATTGGAGTAGGTCTAGGTACATCTTTATTTTGTTCTCTTTTTAAATCGTAAAACATTCTAAAAAAAAAAATTAGAATAAAATTTATTGGAATTTGTATCTTTTTTAAGAAAATTAACATACTGAAAAGTAAATGTTTACCTATAAACACAATTTACAGCAGCTTCTCTGATAAAAGCTACTAGATCAGCTCCAACAAATCCCGGAGTTAATAAAGCAAGTGTTTTTAAACTAACTTTTGGTGAAATTTTAACGCCAGATGTGTGAATTTTTAGAATAGCTTCTCTTGCTTCTTTATTTGGAATACCTAAGGATATTTCTTCATCGAATCGACCAGCTCTTCTTAAAGCTGGATCTATAGCATCAAGACGATTAGTTGCTCCAACAACTAAAACTTTTGGACTAAGATCATCCATAGAAATCAGTAATTGTGAAACTATTCTTCTTTCCATTTCTCGTTGAGCTACTGCACGTTGAGGAGCAATTGCATCAATTTCATCAAAAAATAGAATACATGGTGCAATACTAGCTGCTTGATCAAATAATTCTCTAATTCTTTGTTCACTTTCTCCAGAAATACCTTTAATTAGTTCAGGTGCTGCCACTTTTAATAATGGTATATTAAATTCCTAAAATTATGAAGCAAAATTAATTATGCTATTCAAATCATTATATTAAATTATTAAAATTAAAATTTATATTTACCCCAGCAATAGCGCTAACTAATAAAGATTTGCCACAACCTGGTGGACCATGTAATATACATCCTTTAGGAGGAGTTATTTTCAACTTTGCATATGTTTCTGGTTGTTTTACATGTATCATTAATTTTACAATTGTTTCTAAAATTTTACTGTTACCTCCAATATCTGAAAAATTAACTTTAGGAACAGTAGCAGGTGCTTGTTTTTCCTTTCTACTTATTATGACATCTTGAATAGTACTTTCTGTGTCTTTATCTTTGAGTTTTTTTTTCAGTTTTCCTGTCTGATGTGACTGGGATGAATTATTAGAAAGTTTTTGCTGATTTAATTGATTCAACTGGTTTACTTCATTCACTTGATTTGAATGACTTGTGTGACTTGCATGACTTGCATGACTTGACTGACTTGACTGATGCCAGGGATTCAATTGATTTGACTGATTTGATTTCACTGGAGGCACATTTGTAGTCTTATGTATCGTTATATCTGGCTAAAATAATAAATACATTTTTCAAATAATTTTGAAAGTTTAAAGATAAAATGAAAAAAATTTTTTTTTTCATATACCCATGGTACATTTAATCTGTTATTTAAAGATGCATTGCTGACACTAGGGGACAGTCGTGCTTTCTTTGCTGGTTGTGCACCTTGTGACAGAACATCGCTAGATTTATTAACTACTGTTGATGTACTTTTGTCTTGGTCATCATCGCTGCTAATATCAATTAATTCTTTATCACTTGAGTTTCCATTTTGATGATCTGGTCCTTTACGTTTGTAGCATTGTAAATATTCAGACGGCACTGTATCAGCTTGGTTATCCGACTATGGCACAACACATGGATAAGATTTAAATAAAACAGTTAATCAAAATGAAAATAAGATAATATTCTAATCGGAAATATGAATAATACCTCAATTTCAATCTCATTGTCATCAGTCCAAGGGTCTTGTGAATTTTGAGTTTTTGCCAAGTTTTCTGTTATTTCATCATAAGCACGACGTACCAGTGCTCTGAAAGGACCTCGTTTTTTTCCTTTATAATCCCTGTATTTTCTTTGAAGGGTATCTGCCATCTCAGTTATGTCAATGTAGAGTTCTTGATTTTCGTATAAGTACTGTAAAATAGAAACAACGGGGTAAATCAAGAGCACACAACAGTATTTTGTACACTCTTTTGCACAACACTATGAATATTATGCTGGCATAACATGTGCATAGAAAACAATGAATGAGGTTAGAAGTATTCAATGCAACAGTAAATGCACAACATTTGGTTCGAGGAATTAGACACAAAGAACTCGTCAAGATTTACTCACCGATTTGACTCTGGAAATGATTAATTGTTCGCTCGACATTTTGAATTACTTGCTAATTCTTGGTCTCTCGACAAACAAATATTCTAATCTACACACGATGCGATTGTAAAGTTTCACAGCGGGTGTACCGCGACGATACTCGAGAAGTATCGTGATAAGGACATGCAATAACTAAATGAACTATTGTGTACACCAAGTTGCGATGGCCTGCTCGCAATGCGCCGGCTACTGGCTAGGTGTAACGTGACCTTCTTCGTGTGGCTACCGGCTGTAGACCGAAGGGCAGGCGCATTCGGCGATTCCAATTGGCTGATGGATGTATATGTATGCCAAAGCCAAGTCTGTGCGCAGGCTCGAATTCTTCGCATATTATAATATAATTGACTGAATAATAATTTTGATTTTTACTGCCAATGATAAAACAATGTGTGCCAATTAGATAAAAAATTAATACAAGCAGACAACTGCGTAGTGCAATTTCTAAAGGGTTTATTTTTTTATAGCGATAATATGTGAGACTGTATTAGTGGATAGTGCGCGCGCAACCATGTTTCTTGATTCATGCCGGCTTTCGCATATAGTTGTTGTGCCGGTCATTTTTTTTTATTATTACTGCGCAAATACTCCATATATGCATTCGCCACATTAAGAGATAGACCGTACAAGAAAAACACGCACGAGTGTCAACTGTCAATCAACTGCGATGTTATTCTTTTGTTTTGAAACGCGAACGTTTTATATTCCTCGCAAGGGACGACCTTTGTTCTTTGTGCTTCGACATTCACTTCGAAATTTATTGACTAATCTTTACTCATTAAGTTGTCGCTTTTAACTAGTGTCAACGTACAATACGAGAACAAAACCGAATTTTTTTTAACGTCATGAGGAAAACTCGAGATTTTGTCCTGTGATTTTAATACTTTTTATCCAATGCATTGAGCACAATTTTTTCGCTTAAATTTTATTTGAAAAAAAAAAAAATAATAATTACTGCCGAGTTTTTATGCAGGGTCGCATAATTTATGGATAAAAAAAGCTAATTCTTACGCTACGTGCACATTCATGCCGAAAATTGAAATTGACTTTAGATCCTGTCCGCTTACATTTGTTATGGCTGTCAAGTGCTGCCGCACCTTTTGATTTCTTGAACTTCTATGGTGAGATTAGATAAATAAATGAAACGTAAGATACATAGTCGTCATGCATGTTTTTTTCTTATATTATAAAATCTTCATGTCAAATGTTAAGTTACATTTACTTAATCAATAATAGAACTTTTTTAAGTAACTGTTAAATACAGTTATGTATTATTTACATATAATGTGCACATTCCCGTCCCATTTAAATCAAGATTGCAAATATTGCTACACAATAATCACAATTTTTAAATTGAATCACAAGGGTCCTTCTATAAGTATTAAAAAATATAGAGTATAAAACGAGGCGTTCAACCCGATCGCACAGCAGCTGTGCACAAGTTTAACAAATCCTCGTTCGACAGGTGTCCGATTATCTTTCGACGACAGTGGTACGGCATGTTGAGCGCCAACAGAGAGCTAAAATACTTGGAGGCCACGACCGCCGCGTACTCCCGCACCAGAGTTTTGGCCACGATGCCCTCCAAGACGCCACCGACGACGCCGAACTCTTCGTTTCTCAGTTCCTCGTCGATGACGGGCCATTTCGTGGCGCTAAGTAGCAGATTATATCTCTCCTCCGGCACGGCTCGGCAAACGTCCAGAATGGTCGTGCCCGACGGGCCGATCGCGATCTCGCCGGCTCTCTTGGTTTCCTCGGTGAATCTGTCGAAGTCATCCGGTACCTCAATCTCCCAGTCGTCCTCGAGGCTGTGCTCGCTGTGTTCGGAAACCGCATCGTCCTCGACGCTCTCATCATCGTCTTCATATACGATCGTGTTCTCGATCGTCAACCTGGTCGACGGTTGCGATCGCAGCAACTTCGTCTCGGCGTCGGACTCGCCGAATCGCCAGTGGAAATTCTCGACGGCGAAGTAGCCGCGATAGCAGTCGCAGGCCCTCTTGAAGGCGTCCACGAGCCTCCGGATGTTGGCGCTCTTGTGCATTCCGCCGACGTGGAGGACCTCGAGGTGGCGCTGAATCGCCATCATCTCGTGCGACTTTTTCATAAGCTTCCTGTAGGTGGACATATTTTGGAGGATGGGGAGGTCCTTGAAGTCACTCTCGAATTGATCGATTAAATCGCCGATTTTCTGTTCCGATCCTGTTAAATCGTAATTCGTCTATTAAATATCGATTCGTAAAAATTTATGATTGTTCGATTGCAACAGCGCGCGAACTCACCGTACTCCAAGACGAGCTGGGCTTGGTCGACCCTCGGATCGTATTCGTGCACGTTGACGTCCATCAAAATGTGCATGACTTTCAACTCGCTCTCGGCGCTCATCTCGTATCCGTATCCCCTCAGTATCTCGACGATGCCGATCAGATTTTCGGTTGTTCTCAGCGACGGACGAGGACGGGCGAGATCGAAGTAGCCTCCTTCGAAGACCACGTCGTCGAGCTTGGCGCCGCGCGCCAGCAGCTCCTCCACCAGCTCGAACTGCAGCGAGGCGACGGCGTACCGCAGCGGCGTCGCGCCGCGATCGTCCACTCGATCGATTTCGTCCAGGCCGTGATCGAGGAGCAGCTCGACGATCTCGAGGGCCGGCTCGTGATCGTGCGCGAATTTCATCTTGGACCGATCCACGAGGCTACGGGTGACGCCGTCCTCGCAGATTCTGTGCAGGGCCGATCGGCCGCGCCGATCGAGCACGCGGGGATCGGCGCCGGCCCCCAGCAGCCGCCTCGCCACCTCCAGCCGGCCGTACTTCGCGGCCATGTGCAGCGCCGAGCCAGGCATGCCCGGGTGCTTCGTGACGACGCACCGATCCAGATCGACCAGGCCGGACTCGATGAAGCTCTCGACGCTGGCCACGTGGCCGCTCATGCAGGCCGCGAGAAAGTACGTCAGCCCGTAGCTGTCCGCCAGATCTCTGTCTTGCTCGCTGACCGAGTCGAACGGCGGAAGCTCGACTCCTCGCTCCGAATTCCTCGCGATCGCGCCGTCGCGTTTGCGCTTGCGACCGCTGCGTGGTGCGATCGTTGGGGCGTCGTTCAGGCAGCTGCCCAGGCCGAGCTCGAGCAGCAGTCGCAGCACCCGCGTGTCCTGGCCGCGCAGGGCTCGCCGCGAGAACCAGAGCACCTCCTCGCTGCCCGGCACTATCTTCTCGATGGCGGCCAACGCCAGCTGGCCCGGTCCGCGCTTCGAGCTCGTCGAGTGCATATTAGCTCTCGCGGCTATCTCGCGGTAAAACGCTTCGCGTTTTAATCTCAACGACGACTCGCTGATTCCGTTGGCCATCTTTTCCTTTTTCGATTTAAGTAACTGAATTACTTACAATTTTTTCGCGTCACGAATTTAAAAAAAAAAAAATTGTAATAAAATAAAAACTGTGGGACGTTTTTTGCTTTCGACGACAAAAGCAACTTCGATGAGAACGTCGAAGCGAATGAGAAGCTGTTCCGTGATTTCGTGCGTTCGAGAGAGAGAGATAGTGTGTCAACATTGCTGAAAATTAACGTAATTGCCGGTTAATACGAGTCAATATTATTGTTCCGTCGCGCGCTTCGTTATTTATTGCTAATGATTCCAGTACGAGATGGAAAATCGGTGTTCCGGAGTTTGCTCGAGCTCCGATTTCGAGTAAGACAATTGTTGATGTTGAAATTGACGAAAGTCCATTACAATATAATATAAAATATTGAATGAGCTTGAATTAAGCTAAGGATTTTCGACATGCATCGTTAAAATAAAATATTTCCGACGATCGACGTTCAAACGTCAAACAAGCGTAACTCGATAACATTTTACGGTTCGCGCATCCGAGCTGCGGCTATTATTATTTAGAACAAAAGTCCTAATCACTCGCATGCCGATACGGAGTTGGTGCATGCAACAACGCATCTACGCAGACAAGTTGTATACTTATACATGCCTACACATATACGCACACTCACACATGATAGGTATTACGTATATATACCTATTACATACGCGTGCACACACACACACACATGAACGAACGACAGAGCGCAACACAAGGAGATAAGAGAGAACCTTTAAAAGCGTTCATGTTTTCTTCCCATATACACAATCCCAACACCTATGTTATGTAGTATGTAATATCGCGCATAAGCAGCAGCAGCAACAGACGCAAGCTGGCAGGCAGGCAGGCTGCGATCTGAGAGACAGAGAACGAGCAGAAAGTCGTATTATAGAAACACAGCTCAAGCGCACAGAGCACTGTTTACTTTTTTTTTCCCCCCTTTCAAAAAGACCGCAAATGTCAAGTAATCATCGTCGGCTGAGTCGCCGAGGTGCAGCAGTCGCCGTGCAGGACAGTCCTCGCGAACAATCAACGGTATCGTCTGGCGAGTCATCCGCGCCTCGCGTTCGTCGCGAATAAACAACAATATATCCGCATCGTCGTGTTTATAATACGAAACAATAATTACGGGGGTAAAGAACGGAGGAGGCGAAGGCGGAGGAGGAGCTTTGTGTTATTTCGCGAGACCTTTGACTCTTTGTTGTTGTTGTTGTTGTTGTTGCTGTTGCTGCTTGTTTTCTGTACATACGCAAGGGTGCTAGCGTAGCATGTCACCCTCGTCGTCGTCGGGTTCATCGGGTGACGAGGCTGATAGCAGAAAATCACGAGAGGATTGGCGGACCAACAACGGCGCAAAACCTCGACGTAAAGGTTAGTCTCATACGTTAAATCATCGTCGTTTCCCCTTTCTTGTTTGGCTATAGTTTTTTTTTTTCAATTTTTTTATTTGTTCTCTATCGATTGCGTACGTCAAAAATAGATCCGTGACAAATGAGTCATTGGCTTGTCTGCCAATTTTTATCTAATTAATATCTCACATTGAAAGAAGGCAAGTTATGAATACATCAAAATAATTAACAATTTTATTTTATAGCAAAAACGGCAGCAAAAAGGGAGGAGGGTTTGTTCAGCCTTAAACAATTTTTAAAAAATGAAAGTCAAACGAATCATCAGTATGCCGGAGCTCGACCTAAGGTTTATGAACCACAATCATGGACTCCTGAACCAGTTTCTTGTCATGAAACTGGAAAATACACAAGAAACCCCACAGAATTGCCTGATTTTGTACAAGACCATTTGGTGATTGAACAGTGTTATCTGGGAGATCAAAATTCTCCTGGTGTTGCAAGTGTAGAAGTTGATAATTTACCAGACTTTGCTTTAAATAGTGTTGGGAAAAGACCCAATAGATATCACAATGACCAATGGAAGAGAAGTTTAGATGATTCAGCGGAGAGATTATTTGATTTGACAGAAAATTTGAATCAAAATCAAGTAATTGTTCCACATGAAAATTCCTTGGATTTACCTAAACTTGAAGTTGTTGATGGAGAAGCAGCTGATGTACCCGAATCCTTAGGTAATATTTTTTATTCATATGAATAAGTAATAAAAGCAAATACTTATATGAATAATTTGTTTTAAACAGGCTTCCCATTTGATTTACAAATATCGAGAAGTTCAGAATCCAATTCTCATGCTGATGTAGCTGTGAATAATACACTGCCAGAAGCAATATCAAATTCTACAAAATTGTTACCTGATTTTCTCAGTGATGCATCTGTTCGTAATAGAGGAACCCCATCATTAGATAGACCAGATTTTTCTGGCTCAAATGATTCCATGAATCATTGGGTAAATCTATCATTTAATTTAAATGTGCCATTTTATTACACTTAACTTTAATATATTAATTTTATAACAGCTGACTTTGGAAAATGAAAGATTGAGAAATGAGTTACAAATGGCAAGAAGGCAATCTCATGAGCGCTCCCTTAGGTACTATTTTTACAATTACTATTGAATGCTTACAGAATAGGAAATCTATTATTAATTTTATTGTAAAATAATTTTTTTTCATTGAACATTTAATTTTACAGAATAGATTCATTAGAAGCTGAACTAATGACAAGACGACAATCAGTAAATACAGAAAGTGCAAATTTAGAAAAAACCATGCAACAAATAGAAGATAACTTGAAACGCAGTACGGTAAGGTACCCTAACAATAATTTTTAATCAGGTGAAAAAAGTATAATGTTGAATTATATTTCTTATTTCAGAAAAGAGCTGTAAATGCAGAGTCAACAGTAGCATCATTAAAAAAGGAATTGGACTCTTTATCTGTAAGTATATTACATCAATTTTAATTTTCAAAACATTGTTTTAAAACCAAATTTTGTTTAGATTGAAAATATGATGCTAAGAACAGAAAATAGAGATTTGAGAGAAGCAATAGGAGTGGATAGCAATGGTTTAGGAAACTCAGATTTTAGGATGCGCAGATTAGCAAATGATTTACGGAATGCAGCAAATAATGCTGAAGTATCATTAAGGTATTGAAATTAATCAGACTAATAAAGAATAATGTAAATAATTTAAAACGGCCTTAATTAAAAATTTACTTTAAAAATTGTCAATCTAGGCAGTTGATGTCAGGTGTAAATAACTTGAGAGTACTAGCATCAACTTTGGAAAATGGAGATAGAATAGAGGATCGAACCAAAGATTTTTTACCGGACTTTGATGAAGACAACGCAGCGGGGCCAGCGTTATAAAGCGAGACATTGAAGAGAAAATATTTTTTTATTTAGTTTATTTAGACATGAATACTGTGTTTATAAAGTGCTCGAATTCGTTTTTGGAAAGGAAAAAGTATAGTGTAATTTTTCCTTAATAGAAAGTTTTTACATAAAATGTGGTGATTATGATTTAGCATGTTCTTAAAAATGTGAACTTTGATTGAAAAAATTCTTAATCTACACAAAATATATTCAGAATGTCACGTGAATAAAAAATTGTTTTATAAATTGTATACTATAAACATTTATTATCCAAGGGTATTTACAAAACTTGAAATATATACATTCTTATCTTTTAAATTTTGTACAAATAATTACAACACCCATTTTTAATCTAATTCTTTGAAAATTTGATAAAATTCAGTTTGAGTTTCCATGTGTTGTGTTGGAGTAGTAAACCATGAACTAGAGTCACAACCTGAGAGGCATTTAAATGCTTTCGTTTGTGTTTCTGTGGATACAGTTGTATCATCTAAATGACTCCATGCAGTTTGAGTTTGGATATCTGAAAGACCTAAGTCTGAGGGTAAAATTTCATTGCAAGTTTGTGTACATATGTTACTATATATGTGGAGTTGTTCTTCTGTTTCTGTGTAATTATCAGTTGTTTGTGTTTCAATATTGGAACTCATAGGATCAGATTCGAAAACTAATTGATAAGGTTCCTTTTCTGTTTGTGTTTCTATGCTGTTAAATCTGTCATTGTAAGCTTGCTCTGTTAACATTGGATCAGACTTTGTTAACTTATTAAAATTACAGTTTTTGGTTTTATCGTTGTCAATATCCTCAAATACTGTTTTAATAGGACTAGTTTGCGTTCCAGAATTACTTTTTTCCTCCCAGGCATCTTCCAAGATGATATTGTGCTTCATAGCCAAAGGACTATCAAGTAAAATACTATTTAAAGTATCTAGAAAATTGAGGTCACTTTTGATTTCAGCAATCTTATTATTTTGTTTTTCATTGGCATTGGAATTTTTTCGTTTTTCAACTTGTTTGACCCTGATCACACGAGGAACTGATTTCAGCGTTTGAGTTTCAGCAGACTTTTTTTGTTGTTTGTCTTTTGAAGCTTCAGTTGTCTGAGTTTGTCTACAAATTTGTTTCTTTAGAATTTTCCTTGAATTTGACTTTTTTTCAAACATGTCTTCATTTATTTGTGTTCCAACATCACAAGTAGGTTTAGGTAAAATAGGAATCAACTTGATTACTGCACTTTTTTGCTGGCAAAAATTTTTTATACCATTTTTATTTCTGAAACAAAAACAAAAGCGAAACTTTAGCATCAACATAAATTTTATGAACAAGATTAATAATTTAAACTCTACTTTTTTAATCTGTATTTATCATCAAATTTATGCGAATTTCTTTTGGCATGAGTTAAAAGAGCTTCATAGCTATTGAAATTTTTCTTGCAATTGCAAATAAAATATTGGCCACAAATTTTAACATGAGCTTCTCTGGCAGCCTTAGTTGAAAAACCTTTTGAGCAGCATCTACATACAAAATTTTTATCGGCATGAACCTTTAAATAATGCTGAAAAAAAAATTTAAATGATAAAAGTATGCACATGCAGCATTTTATATCAATTAAATATATTTACCTGTTTCACATATTTGAATAAACTGAAGTGTTTTTGATTTCCAATAGCATATATGCAATTTTCTATGGGACAGTGAAATTTCACATTTTGTTTTATAACTTTTTCAATGTTTTTTTGTTGATGAACTTTGAGATCATGAAAACGATAGCAAGATTCATTAGAAAAAACAGAATCACATTTACTGCAACGTACTTCAACGCTGATTTTAGTCAACTCGTTGATGTTTGGACATATTATTTTGACAGTTTCTTCATTTTCATTTTTATTTGCTAACATCTTGCTGCAAAAAATCGACTGTTAGGAATTTTGATTGAATATCCTTTATTGAAAAAAAAAAACAAACAATTTAAAGTTTTTTCGGATCATATTTTATTCTAACTCATATCGCAAAATGCACTAGTCTCATATCGTAAAATGCACCAAACAGTAGGAGAAATTAGACTACTTACTCCTATGAAATAGCAACACGTCATTTGGTGCTGTATAGTTGTGATCGATTGAACGCAAATACGACAATACTTTTGTACGCACGTTAGTTCACGGCCTTAAGTTTAGCAGACAATATTATTAAACGTAAAATAAGATTTTACACATTCATTGATGTTTTATTTTAATTAAAGAGAACGGGCTGAGAAGATAATAAGTTGACGCAATACCGTCCCGCATAGTGTGTTTAGATAGTTATGAGCAGTTTCAAGGTAATTCAACGATTGGAGGTTATAATTAAGTAAACGCATAAAGAGATTGAATGAATATAAAAATTTCAATTGTTATTTTCATTGAATTAATTGATTAATTACTCAATTTTGACATTTTTATCATTTTCGATCTAATTCGGTTTGATTTGCAAAATGAGTTGAGCTGGGTACTGTGCTGTACTTATATTAAACAATTGAGTATCAATGGAATTGATGAAATTTTATTATTTTAATTAATTGTCATCGCTCTCAAATAATGAATAAAATGTGTAATTTTTTTTCAAAATTTTTTGTATGATTTTGAATTGAAATATAGGCTTACAGCTATTTATAGCTCTAAACTAAACCGATTTTTCGTTATAGAATAATTTGTAATTAAAATTTTAATTCACTCGTAATTAAAATTTTTGGCCGTTAAAATGCAATTAGTAAAATTTAGACGAGTAGTTAAAAGTTCTGATTCTGGTAACTTTATTGGACGTTCATGTTTACTACTTTAGTTGCAGCAGACGCCTGCAGATTACTGCGTACATGTTTACATACTTTGACAGTATCCAGTATACACCCAAGACTGCGCTTGTATGCGTGAAAATATGATAACATACGCGGTTGGATTGTTGACTGCCATTTCATCACTTTTACATATCGTAGTCCGAAGTACAATTATCGTCCAAGTAAATAGTGCATTACCATAACAGAAAATGGTTTCATAGAAATTAATATTTCGATGACTATAAAAAAGATTGGTAGACCTTCAATGTAATTGCGGTTTCACGTTACCCGAGAAGTCTGCTACCTATATGTAAACATTTTTCAATAAAATAAGAAATTAAAATCGAAGGTGAAAACTAATCGTGATTCAATGATAATTTTGAGAGTTTTACTAGTGAAGTTTGAACATCTTGGTACTAAAAATTAAAACTCATCTTTATTACAATACTGTACCTTTATACATCAAATCATTAAACACTATTAATTTTTTACGTTGTTTTTCAGGTATAATTTAATAAAAATGGTTGAAAATCAGGAAGAAGTCAATTATGCAAAATTAGCTCGGACAGAGTATTTTAAAAAACTGCAAGCATGGATCGACAAAGTATATGCTTCACAAGCATTAATTTATTCTGGTCCCTTTATAGAGTTGCAAGCTAGTCAAGTCATTAATGGTAAACTTTACCTCAAATTAAGCAAAATAAGTTGCTACTTGAAATACTATATCATTTAATTATATTTAAAGGTTCTATGCCAAATTTAGTACCTTCAAATGTAAGGATATCAACAGAAAGTACAAATACAAATGCCAATAATCAAGAAAGACAAGATGAAAGATTTCACCAAAGACGAACAAATGAGGCCAGAACAGCAGAAGTACCAGCAGGAAATCTGACAGGTACAATTTTTATCACTGTTTATATCAATCACTGTTAATTTCATTTTTACTATATAAAATGACAAACCAAATGATAATTACACCTGGGTATTATTTGAAGTGCTTGTACATTTATTTACAATATTTTTCTTATTTTTTCAGGTGTAACATACAAAATTCCTCCTATATGGAAAAGATTTGTTGCTGAATTAATTGATTCTATACTGTTGTTTGTTTTGAAGTTGTCTTTGACATTTATTGCTGTGGATTTATTTGATTTTATGTAAGTATACATTTAAAATAATATTAAAATTTACTTTTATTTAAAATCAAAGGTGCTTATTAAGTATGATATATTTTTTTAGTGACTTCAAACGATACTATACAGAAATGCTTCAAACCAACCTCAGAGTAGTTGATTACAAAATGGCTCTAGATTTAACATCAGGATTAACAATTATAGAACTAATTCATAGAGTGTTTGTGTGCATATTCGAGGTATGTATTTAAATTTTACATGATTTATTGTTTGAGATCTTGATTGAGCAAAATGAAATTTATATTTTATTACTTCAGGCATCGTGGTTGCAACACGGAAGAAATGGTCGTATTGGTGGTGCAACGCCAGGGAAATCTTTGATGAAGATTAAAGTAGTTTCATGCCAAAATATTACACAGATCGGTCGTCCAGAAGACGAACTGGTATTAGTAGTTCCTGGAAACGATTTGGGTTTGCTACCAGCATTAGGAAGATCTATTTTAAAAAATTTGGTTTTAGCCTTTTTCCTTCCTATATCATTTGCTATGTGCTTTTTCAAATTTAATCGAACTTTTTATGATTTAATTTGTAATACTATTGTTGTTGAGGATCCTCATAGAAATGGGAATAACAATGTTCCCAACCAAAATGTAAATAACAATAACAACAACAACAACAATAACAACAACCAAAACTTCAATAACAATAACAATGCAAACTTTTATGATAATAATGTAAGAGTGCATCAAGATTAATTAATTTTTTTGCACAAGGGTCGATGTAAATAGATTGTAAAACTTAATTCAATTCAATATCTTTGAATGCAACAGAAAAAAGGTAATGCTTTTGAAAAAGAGAATTTAAGCCTAAGTGTATGATTTTTTCTGACAAAAAGCCTATTTTACCATATTTATAGTCATTTTGGTGCTTTACTTGCTGTGTATAAGTATTGTGAATTGATAAAACATGGAGAGTTGGATATCATTTACATCTATGTAAACAATAACTAATTCATAATAATTGAAAATCACGATTATTTTTCTAGAAAAATAAAATATTTCTTAATATAATTAAACTGCAGTAAATGTAGTACATATTATGTTCCAAAAATGATCCTTTTGTACACTAGTAAAAATTGTAAACATTCAAGCAAGGTTGAAAACTTTAATTTTGGGCTGGTTGTGCCATCTCTGCTCGTTGACGTTTCGACAAACTGCTTCTGACCTCTTTGATAAATTAAAAAACTCTGCTTCGTTGGACCTCATAATAGTCCACATTGTTCATTATTAAACTAATTGTCAAGTTCATTGACCTGAAATCGTAATCTATCTATTCTCTCAGGTATAATACAATTAATTTTTTTAAACAATTCGATTTTCATTTAAATAAATCAGATGGAAGTTGATAAAAATAAGCTAAATAACAAATTTCCATTGATATTTTTAAGAAAAACGTTTTTCGAATTCTGTACATTATTTTCCATATTAATCAACTTTTTCACTGTAATTACAAAACTATTTAATAGCTCGGAGTAGCGCGCATTTCTCAACTATGCGAATAGTAAGAGTTACGAGTAATTTAAATTTAACGATGTGCACACGCGATTCGCTCCGAATTATTCAGCCTCGTTCACAGGAAGATGCTTCGTCTATAGTAGCACACATAAGTAGCAACTATGGGCAGGTGTATTACATTTCCCGCAGCGCATGCCGAATGCCGATACAGTATAGTTGGCAATATACACGCATGCTTTCGCTAAAACGCGCGGTATGTAGCAAAAGAGAAAGTATGGCGAAAGTCGCATCGTTTCTACTCGTCGTACCTCACCCTTCCCGTTCACAAAATTTCGCTTTGCTCGGCGTTTACAGTTATATTCCACGCAGCAGGTAACACACGACACAACAAACGAGCGAGAGCAGCAGCCGCGTATTATCCTCGCGTAGTATCGCGCACCACTTGACTCTCGACACTTCAGTTCGCAATTACAATGGCGTGCCTCAAGACTTTGCGCTTCCCTTTTTCGCAAGTTAATAAACAAATTTTGCGCCGTTACGTGCAGCCCAGCACGCCCGCCTCGTGTTTGGTTAATTTCGAGCAGCAAAAACGACAAAATTCTAATTCGTCGCAACTGCTGGCCCCGAGCCAATTGCGAAAATTCACGACCTCAGTGCAAAAACCGGCCGATCAAAAGTTCGATCCCTATCATTTGTTGGAAGATGATCTCAAGGATGTGTACGCGGACATTAGGAAGGAACTCGTCGATAACACCGGCATTGAAGAGTTGAAAACCATTGCTACATACTATTTTGGAGGTCAAGGTAAAGCTCTCAGACCAATGGTAGCGATACTGATGGCTAGAGCTATCAATTGTCATTTGGGAAAGGATGGTCTGTTACAATCGCAAAGACAAGTGGCAATGATATCTGAAATGATCCATAGTGCTTCTCTCATACACGATGATGTGATCGATCAATCAGATTTTAGAAGAGGTAAACCTTCAGTGAATGTGTTGTGGAGCCAGAAAAAAGTTGCGATGGCTGGTGATTTTATCATTGCTGTTGCTTCAATGATGATTGCTAGACTTAGGAACGATGATGTCACTGTGGTACTGAGTCAAGTTATAACTGACTTAGTTCAGGGAGAATTCATGCAGCTGGGAGCAAAGGAGGCAGAAACTGAGAGATTTTCACATTATTTGACTAAAACTTACAGAAAAACAGCTAGCTTGATTGCTAATTCAGCAAAGGCTGTAGCTATGCTTAGCGGTGCTAATGATGAGCTTTCTGAAGTTGCTTATCAATATGGAAGACATATGGGTTTAGCGTTTCAACTGGTAGATGATTTGTTGGATTTTATTTCTTCAACTGATGCATTGGGCAAACCAGCTGCTGCTGATTTGAAACTTGGACTGGCCACAGCTCCAGTTTTGTTTGCTTGTGAAAAGTACCCAGAACTCAATCCAATGATAATGAGACGCTTTTCAGAACCAGGAGATGTAGAAAAAGCTTTTGAGTTGGTGCACAAATCACAAGGATTGGAGCAAACTAAAGCCTTGGCCAAGAGTCATTGTGACAAAGCTGATAGATTGGCTAGATCTCTTACAGAGAGCATATATCAAAAAAGTTTAATATCCATCAATGATATGGTACTCAATCGTATGAAGTAATGTTACATTTCTCAGTAGTATAAAACAATATATTTCTGTTAAACATCTTGTTATTGATAGCTATATTGGACTATAGTAATACTGCAGTACACAGACTTTTAACCATTCTGAAATTTTTTTATTAATATTTGTTTAGTTTGTTTAAGTATTTTTTATTTTGTTTTATAATAAAGTTATTCAAAACATAAGTATAAAGTACTTGACTTCATGCCAGTGAGATAATGATTGAAACTTTAATCATTTGTATTATTGTTTAATTTTTTTAAACAGGTAGATGTGAATGTAATGAAATATAATTGTAAATACCATTTTTACTCATCTAATTTAAAGAAAAAAAGTGAACAAATGTACAAATTTAAAGAGAAGTGTTGTCTAAATGTGTAAGCACATAATTAAAAAAAAAAAAAAATTACATGACAAGTTTTAAACATTTTCGTAAATTATTCAAATTTACCTTATTCTTTTCTCTTTAAAGCAGTTCTCAGAGTTTTACAATTTGCAATCATGAAAATGATAATTTGAATAATTGTTCAGCTTATCTTGGAGTTTCATCTTCGCTTTTTATCTCGGTCGAGAGATTTGCTATAAACTGACGCAGAGTACACGAGAAGAGAGATCGCTTCATTGTAACACGCACCTTACAACCCCCAATAACATGAACCCATACCATTGGAGCCGTAAGGGTGCAAGGATACATTATAAAAACTCGTCTGTCACTCACTTGCTGTAAAAACTGCTTTCAAAATTTGCAAGGTCGTTTCGCTTTCACTTTTGAAATTCATCTCGTAACACAGAAAAATTTGCATTAAATAAATCTTGCTCGTATTCGACGTGTTCATCGCACGATTATTCAAGAATATGCCATGAAACCGTCAAAACTGTGCTCGACGGAGCAACGCATCATCATCGAGTTGTGCCATCAGAACGGGCAAAATGTGGAGGAGACACTGCAAGAGCTCCAACGGAGATTCGGCGAGAACGCGGCCGGTCGCACTCAGGTGTATCAGTGGTACACGCGATGCAGCGCCGGCGAGCCCTGGATACCGGACTGCGACACCCCCTCGAACGACCCGGAGGTCGAGAGGCTGCGTCTGATGCTGCTCGAGGACAAGAGGCTCAGCGTGTCGCAGCTGTGCGATCGTCTGGCTCTGTCGCGCGACAGGGTCGAGGCTATATTGCGAGACGAGCTGCGAGTCGTCCGGTGCGTCGGAAAATTCGTGCCCGAGCAGCTTGGCCAGCACGAAAAGCTCTGGAGGCTCGGAGCTTGCAAGAAGCTGCGGGAACGACGCTCCAACAATCCGGATTTCCTCGACAAAATTGTCACCGGCGACGAGGTTGTTCTTTACGCTGAAAACGGATCGGATGAGGCGCCCGTGAAAACTACGCTCATCGTATTTTTTGCTAAGAGAGGAATTGTTTATTATGAATTTTTACCCCAAGGGGAGACTTTGACGGCGATTTATTACTGCGAAGTAATCAAAAGATTGAGTTTGAGAATAGGCGATCAAAGAAAGTGGATTTTACATCATCATGAAGATACAAATGCTCATTCATCTCCTAAGCTGCAAGAGTATATGAAAAAAAAGAATGTTGATGTGCTGTCATATACACCAAATTCTCCAGATCTGGCACCATGTGACATTTTTCTCATACCTAAATTAAAACAAGGCTTAAAACGAGTACAGTTGCAAACTGTTAAGCAGTTACAAAAGAAAATAATTCAAATTATCAATAACATTAAGCTGACAGAATTTGTAAATGGATTTAATCAATGGCAAGAAATATGGGATCAATGCATAAATATCAAAGGGGATTACTTCTGTGGTAAGTGACTGCAGTATTTTGTTCATAATACAGCTGAGAATAAATTGATTGAATTGTTTTATTTAATTTGTTTTACTTGATTTTTACAGATGAGCAAAACGAAAACTCAAATATTAGTGATATACATTCATCAAAGTCATTAAGCAGTGTTCATTCCAATGCTTCAATAGTAGATCCATTAGAGCAGTGTATCAACCAAAATATTATTAATGAAAACATTGCTCCTTCAACGAGTGACTTGACTTGTGATCAAATAGATTTATCCACAGACAAAAATCAATTTAGTCCATCAAATAGTGCCATAAAATTTGAATTGCGGTATTTCGTTTCAGATAATTCCAATAAAGTCACTAAAAATTTAGAAGGCCAAAATAATTTAAAAGTAGAAAGTAAGTTACTAAACATATGAACAAATAATTTATATTTAAAATTTAAAAATTTCATTTCATTATTTTAAAAGTTCAATGTCCACAATGTCAAATAAAATTTCAAAGCAGTAAATCAATCTATAAAACACACATAGAAAGTTGTAGAGGAATATTTTATTTAAAATGTATGGGTTGTAATTATGTCAGCATCAACATAGATAATATGAAACATCACCTTTTCAATAAGCATGAACAAGAAGATACAGCTGATGAAATTTTAAACAAAATGATTGAAACTTCTCCACGGTTGTTTTATAGTAAGTTAACATTTTTATGAATTTTGAAAAATTTATTTTCATTACATGCAACAAAACTGTAATTGTCATTACAGATTGTCAGAACAAAATTAATTACAGTTACAAAGGTTTTAATAAACTTGGTAAGTTTTGATACATTTAAATTGATAAATTAGATAAATAATTAGGAATTTATTTTAGATCTTCAGGAAGTTATGGATCTTTATTGTTCTAATTGCAATATAACATATATTGAACAAAAAACAATTCAATATTGTGTAAAATGCCAAAGCCTTTTAAAAAATCGTTGTATGAATTGTAAAAAACATTTAGAAGATTGCCCATCTTCAACAACACATTTGAATATAGGATGTTATCCAAATTTAAATCAAGAAGATAAAAATTTAGAAAATATCAGCTGCAGTAAATGCAAATGTATTTTTGTAAATAGTTATCATTTCAACATGCATTTCAAAGATAATTGTAAAGTTGATGGTCAACCTGCCCTCATAAATACCTGTTTATCTGAGTCTGAAGAAGGTACATCATACTTGGTAATCTAAAATATAAATCTTCAAACTTATAATCATTGCACCTATCAAATTTTTAGATTTTCTGACTGATGATCCAAGTCCACCGAAAAAAATAAAACTCTTGAAATATTGCATGAGATGTTCAGCAATATATGATCACAATGGTTTGAGAAAATGCTTAAAATGCAGAGATATTTCTTTGATAAATATTTACAAATTGTGTCCTCAATGTAAAAAAATTTTTCAAGATAAAGATCACTTTGCAAAACATGTACTACGATGTACATGGACTGGACCTATTTATGCCTGTGGTCTTTGTAAATATGAAGGATATATTATGCTGGATCTTAAAGAACACATAATGAATAGTCATCAAGGAACTCGTGTAAATAATATAAGCCCAAAGAAAAATTCAAATACTAGTTCAAAAGGTAAATAATAGTGGAATTGCAAATTGAAATTATTGATAAAACATTGAATGTATATTGTATCCTTGTAATTTTTTAAAGCAATTGAGTTTACGACATCAATCTCTAGTCCAAAGTCTGAAAGTGGTTCTAAAACGTTCTTCAAGTGCACACACTGCAATGCAATCATGAGTTCACTCAAACTATTTCAAGATCATCTTTTCAATAAATGTAATCCCAATTTTTTTAAATCTAGGCCAACTTTCAACATTCCAATAGCTCAGTTGAACTGTGGTCCTAAGGTAAAACACAAGAATGATAAAATAGAGAAATGATAGAAAAATATTAAGAAGTTAGGGCAAATTTGTTCAATTCATATTAGAGTACTAATAGTCAAAAATCCAAAGTATTATTAATGTAAAATAATATTTAAGTTCCAAAACTATTTGAGCAATATTTTTGTAAATTATATTTTGTCTCTATTGACTGCGAATCATTAACAAATCATTGATGAAAAAACTGTATTTTAAGAAGTATTTGAAAACAGATGCATGTTTTCATAATTATTAGTACCCCTATGTATCATTTTTATACACTGAGACATATATTGTGATAAGTCATTCAGCAAAGATTGACAGCCATATCTTTGTTAATATAATTGTAGTTTACAAAATTGAATACTTTTATAATAAATTTTATAAGATATAATAAAGTGCAAATATTACACTATTATTTTTATCTTTTTATCATAAACTTACTCAAGTTCGATTTTCAAACCTAATCCTTAGAATGTAACGACTTTTTCAGCTTATAAGTAAATGTCATGAATGACATATCGACGTGCGGGCAGTTTCACTTGCGCCATTCCCGCCAACTGGACTAAATAAACAAGCCGGTCAACTGCCAAACAGTCTGCTGCGTTATTACGCGTATGGCGTGCTTAGTGCTCACCTCATAGTATTTTTGCACGTGATTTTACCAAGAATATTATGCACTTGAGTTAATAATAGAATCATAGTAACAAATTGTACATCGAAATCGACATTATCAAACAATGGACGATTACTTCAAACAACGCGTGTGTGTAGAATTTTGTTACAAGCTCGGTTGTGATGTAAATAAAACATTGCGGCTCGTTAATTCAGTGTATTCTGATAACAAAATCAACAAATTTCAATGCTCTCAATGGTTACTCGAGCTTAGTCGCGTGCAAGCAGGTGAAACAGAAACAAATCTACAATCTTATCTCGATCCCGTCACGGAAATTGTTTACAAAGCTATTGTGCAGGATCCAAGATGCAAGTTGGATTACATGTCATTCATGCTGCAAGTCACAGACGAACAGTTAGCTGGTGTCATTGAAAATGTTTTGGAATTGGGATATTTGTGTGGCAGATTAGTACCGAAAAAACTTAGCTCGTACGAGATGGACAGAAGACTAGAAGAAAGTCTGTACTTCAGACGATGTTGGGACAAAAATCCAAATATGCTCAATCGTGTAATTACAGGGGATGAGGTCTGGTTGCATACTACAAAATCACTTAATGGCAGATCACATTCAAAAGTACTTTTGATAGTATTTTTCAACAATAGAGAGTTAGTTCATATGGAATTTGTACCTAGAAACATCAAAGTTGATGCTGAGTTTTATTGTGAAGTTTTAAACAGACTAATAGCTAAAGCAAACAAAAAAAAAATTACAAATTGGATATTACATCATGATATGACACAAGCACACTCAGCTTCCATAATTAATGATTTGCTTTTAAAAAGCGGTATAGAGGTATTACATTATCCACCAAATTCACCCGATTTGGTACCAATGGATTTTTTTTTGATACCAAAAATTCAAAAAAGAATAGAAAATATGAGTCCTCACAATATCTGTTCTGAAGTAAGAGTCTTATTAGAATCAATAGATCCGGAAGAATTTGACAAAGCCTTTAAAGAATGGCATAACCGAATATACAAGTGTATTACTGAGGAAGGAAATTATTTCCAAGGTAAATTTCTAATAATTTTTTTTAATGTTAATCTTTCAATAATTATTGCTTTTTTTTTATAGAACCTTGCATAATTTTCCAAAAGGGCACTGTAATTAAAGAAGAAGTGACTAATAATCATACAAATGATACACAATTATCTAAAAATGAAAATACAGAATCATCCAATCAGTCACTCAAAGAATATTTTTCCAACTTTACAAATGAAGAAACTGAAAAAATAGAAAAACAAGAGGTTGTTAATTGCAATAGTTCTGGTGATGATACTGAAAAAGATTTGTACCAAGAACACGTTTTGAGTCAAGAACCAATTTTAAAATGTACTCTTTGTTCCTATAATACTAAAAAATTTCTCAAAATGAAGTATCATCTTATGAAAGAGCATATTTTAATAGATAAAAAAAAACTGAACAAAATTTTAGATAAAATCCAGAGTGAGTATAATTTTTGATATTTTTTTATAAAGTAAAAGTATTATAAAAAAATTAACTTTTCTATCATTGAATGTTATAGATAATGAAATAAATGCTCAAAATCACCCAGATGCTCATATTCCATTTTACTGTACAGCTTGTAAAGTATATGTAAAATGGAAGGGTCTAGAACCTCATTACTGTAATGTTTGTGGAATTCAGTTATTAAGACAAATGAACAAGTCGTTTGTGAGAGAAAAAGTTGAAAGCCAAAAAATGATTCCTTTGGAGTACTGTTCGTATACAAAAAAAGTGGAAACTGCACTTGAATTAGACAATACATCAACAAATAATGGTAAAATTAAATAATTGTTTTATTAAAATGTACGCAATTTATTAATATTTATTCTTTGTTTATGAAATATTAGGAGAAGATTCCAATATTCCAACAATCGATGGTAGCAAATTTCAATGCAGTATGTGTTCTTACCAAGCACATTCAGAACATGGTGTAAAAATTCATATAAGTGTTATGCATAAAAAAAAAGCGCTACTCAACACTGTTTCTGAAGACTATCAGTGTGGAAAGTGTTTAAGAAAATTTGAAAGTGAAAATCAACTCAAAGTTCATAAAATACTTTGTCAAATTGATTATTTAAAGTGTGAATTATGTACATTCTGTACAAGTAGTTTAAACAAAATGAAATCTCATGTGACAAGTGATCATGGAGATAAAATATTGGATCATGTAGCTCTGATTCAAAGAATTATGGATGCTGGAAAAAAATATTTAGGTTTGTTGAACTACTTTTATAAAATTTTTACTTTTTTATAAAAGATGATATTTTTGATGTAAAATATTGATTTATTTTAGTTTCAGTATGTAAAAATCGGCAACAACTTGAATTGTGATATTTTGAACTTGGGATATTCTTTTACTACAAATTAAAAATGTGATATGAAGTACAAATAAAATAATACAATGTATTATTGCTCTTGATATAAGTTTTATATTTTAGTATAATAAAAGTGGAGTATATTTCGTATTAAGTGTTAAATTAGTACTATAATTTCGAAAATTGCGTCATAATTGCTGATAAAATACTTTCAGTTTCTTTAATTAATGTTGCAATTGGATTTTTACTTCAGTGAAAATTACAGTCTGTAGAAAATTTAAAGCTCATGATAGATTTTCTAACAAGTATGTAGTTGAAAACGACTTTTCACTTAATTTTTTTTTTTTTTTTTTAGATAATTTTTGTAAAAGACGTCCGCTCATTAAAACAGCATTTTTGCGTGACGAATTATATTAATCAATGTAATACTTATAAATCTTAATCAATCCTTGATATGTTCGAGCTATATTGATATTTTCACGTTGGTGTAAAATCGATATCGTAGGGTCTGCACCCTTTGCCTTCAGCTAGTCTTCTATATATCTATATCATTTTCAAAATCACCTACGTATTCGACGGCCTTGAACTACTTTGTTCCCTGCACTCATCCTTAATCTAAACTCCTGATTTTCGCGTGTCGAAAAGAACCTTCCATCGGTAAGAACTATTATACTTTTGCCGTGAAATTGAATATTATCACTTATAAAATTGATAATTAATTGTTGATATTCTTTTTTCATTTCAGGATAAGCACAAATTCATGAAATTTTAACACGCTCAGAATAATATTTCGAGCTACGTGCATGAGCGACTCCGCTGGAGACAAAAAGTATCAGCCACATATGTTGCATCTGCGCGTAATGTGCATTTTTCCCCAGAAATCAGCTGATACGTTAACCTGCGCTCAGTGCATTCGCTGCAGTGTCAGAGTCGCAGTCGAGCGCTGAAGGTAAACATGAATGTAACATAGAGACGTGTCAAAGTTAAAGTGGATCTTATAGCGATCAAAATAAACAGATTCGAAAACGTGAGATGCAGCTGAATTCGATTGAAGAAAATCGCATTTGAAAGGCATAAAGCGAAGATATTCAAGGTAACGATAGAGTTTTCGTTCAATTTGATTTTATAATGCACGATTGAAAATCTGCTCCAAACGTTCTTTATCAATCGCGCGGGGCTTGATATTGATCCTAGCAGCGATTGCGACGGATGAAATATTATCAATTTTATTGATCTACTTTACTCTCACGAAAAAAGGAAATAAATCGTTTTAAGAAAATCATAATGCACTTTTTTGAGTTTTGAGTCGGATCAATTGAAGTAATTTGCATATTTTTTGTTCTACTCATTAAAAATTTTGACGCAAAATCTCGATGTGATAATGCAAGTATGACTCACACTAACACATTTTTACCGGAATGTTATATAAAAATTATTATTGCGGACTATGATGTGTCATTAATTTATCATTAGATTGGAAAAAGAAAATCTTTTATTTACTTTACGTTCTTGCAGGTGGTGAAGATTGTTGGCCCTAATGAAAAAATATCAACCTCAGAATCATGGCAGAAGTAGATCAGCACAATAGTCATATCATTAGAAATTTTCCAATGTCTTTCAAATTGCCTTTTACAAGCTGCCTTACACCTCAAGATGTTAATATCAAAGATCTAGAGGGCAACAGTCCTCTGCACTTTGCAGTAGTTTCCACAGACAAAAGCATTGTTGAGATACTTCTTAACGCTGGAGCAGTTATCAATGATGCTCGACTGGACGGTTTTACTCCCCTTCACATGGCTGTGCAATCTGGAAAGGAAAATAATGTCAAGCTACTGCTGGATTGTGGTGCAAGAGTAGATTCTAAGGATTTATTTGGTAAGACACCACTGCATTTAGCTGCTTGTGTTAATTATAGAGATGAAAGAAAAATGCTGAGAATTGCTAAACTACTTTTGGACACTGGGCCTGATTCCAAGGTTTGTTTTAATCAAAATTTTTAATACTAGTTTATCAAACATAAAAATCAGTGTTACTAAATCAATGATTTGTATACAGGCTTTGCTGAATGAATGCACAGATTCTGGAGAAACTGCCCTGCACTATGCCATCATGAATGGTAGCAGAGAATTATTAGCTCTATTTTTACAGTATGGAGCTAACGTTAACGCAAAAAATCGTGATGGCAAGTGCCCTCTTTTCTTTGCCATAGAATTCGAAAACACAAAAATTGCCAAATTGCTGCTGAAGCACGAAGCCACTATAGTTAATAGCAAAACTAATCACGGCATAACGCCGCTGCACGAAGCAATAACACAACGAGCCGAAAAAAATGTACAATTATTATTAGATTACGGAGCCGATGTCAATGCCAAAGATATTTACGGAAATACACCTTTACATATCGCAGCCAGATTAAATTATCTGGATGAAAGAACAATGGATCGAATTGTAAAACTTTTAGTCGACAAAGGCGCTGACGTGAACGACGACACTATGGCGGGTGAAACAGCTTTTCACTTTGCAATAATCAACGGAAACGAAAAATTGGTACGATTGTTTCTCAAGTACGGAGCCAATGTAAATAAAAAGAATCACGACGGAAAAAGTTCCTTACACTTTGCCATACAATACAGCAATAAGAACATTGTCAAGTTGTTATTGGATCGAGGGGCCCGCATCGACGATCGTACGAACGATGGAAAATTGTCCCTGCACGTCGCAGTCGCAGTCGAGGATGAGAACATGATCAAAGTTTTACTAGAATATAACGCGGACGTTAATGCGATCGACAAAAGCGGCAAAACGCCATTGTCGCTGGCGTTCGAAGTTGCCTACATGAGAAGCATCTACAATCCGTGGAACGGGTTCTGTCCCATACACACTGATATCGGTTGTGACGATAATATATTCGAATTACTCATCAAACACATTGCCAAAATGCCGAAAATCAGCGAGGAAAACCTGCGCATGATAAACAACGATGAAAAATTGAGCGTTTTCTTCAGGAACTGTTTGAAGGAGCTGTCGAGAATGAAGCCTAATATCTGTGATAACATATCGCTTTTCAAAGTACTTACGAAAAGTATGGACATTATTGTAGGATATACCAAAAATCAGGATCTGTTAAGATTACTACATTCCAATGTTTTTGCAAACGAATTCCCAATCTACTATTCCATGTTGAAAGAAAGATTCCACAAGGCGGAGAGTCGGAGACGTTTGATCGAGCCTTCACTGGTAGTCTTCAGTTGGCTGGTGAGACCTTACGTTTTACCGGACATAGTAACAAGCCAAATCTTCAGTTATTTGACATCCGAAGATTTAGTGAATTTGAAGATGACTTGAAGAAGTTTGAAGTGATAAAGTTTACCAAAAAAATAATTAAAGCGTGTATGAATCAATTAGTCACTCACGAGAGCATTTAAAAAAAATTAGTTGTACTCACGGATATATTATTCGTTACCCTTGGCACACTTGTTCTCCGATTTCGTTTGATAATAATTGTTCTTGTTTGTTGATAATGTTCGGATAATTGTTGATGTATACAAGTATGCATACATATCTTAACTCTTACATTAAAAACAAAGAAAAAACAAATGCAAAAAAGAAAGACTTGATGAATATATTTTTGCAAAGGTGTATAAATCTATACGTATTATTGAAAATTTAATCCAAATAAAAATTGAATTAACAGAAACTGAAAAAAAAAGATCTCATAAATTATTGATGCTTGCTACTTTTAAGGAAATGCGACGACAATTTCATGTGAGAAAGAAAGTCTTCGATCGCACGTGCGTCTGTGGAACGTGTTGTTAGTCGAATAAATTAAACGGTGACGTCATGTGCAACCATATTATTTCGAATAAAACGTACGGTCTATTATTACGCTGAGCCTTGGCCATGAAACAGCTTCTATCAAAGGTTCATGCAAGAAAAAATTAACCGCAATCCAAACCGCATCTAACGAATACGTCTAGCTCGTGAGACAAAAACGAAAAATTCATTTCCCCAATGTCTCACACGCATGACTTACTCATCTAATACATCAATAGAAGTTATCCGTTAAAAAATTATTATAAAAATATTTTATTAGATATTGTTACAATCGTGGTGGACACAATATACATACTAATTCGACGAACGTATTGTGCAACGCATCGCGGAAGGAAGTTATCACAGTTTTTTAATTCCATACACGTAACTGTATAATACCGGCGATTTAATTGTTTTTTTATACTCTTAATATATAAATTTATACTTCTCAGTGCGTCATTTCTCGAGTCGAACAATTTGTCTTCAAAGTTAAAACGATCGTATTCAAACAAGAGATCGTATTACTCGACCATAGGTCTATTAATATTTCAATTTTTCAATGTTTTTTTCATAACACTTTATAACAACGCCATTTAATTTTTCAAATATTAATCTGGCTTAAATTTTTTTAACAATTAAAAAATAAGAAAGTATAAATAACGAAATGAATAGCTCATTAGGTATCTAATAAGTATTCGTCATTAAGTCCTTGGCTTTCTGTAATAATTTCTTCTTTCATTTCTTTTTCTGTTTTGTCTTTTTCAAGTTCATCAATGAATTCACGAAATATTTTTAAATACTGATTTAGATTTGTTTTTTCGATTTCTGACACTTTTTTATTTACTTGACCAGCCATAGCTTGATTCTTTGCTTTAAAATCATATGCATCAACTTGATCAAATATATCAAAGACATTTGGCACCAACTTAAGATCAAAATTTTCTATTGTTTTAATATCTAAAGGAATGCCTATTTTGCCTGTATCAGGATGGACACTAAAAGGTGATTTTAATAAATGTGTTAATCCTAATGTAACATTTATATCTAATCTTGGATAAGTATACTGCAACATAATTTCTTCAATTAAAAATGGAAACTCATTCCATTCTTCAGAACCCTAAAAAATATTCATAATATTAAATTTTAAAATATAATTTTTAATGAATAAAAAGTTTTATACGAACATTGTTGATTTTAGTTTTGAAGCACTCAACAAATGCCAACCATCGTTCCAAACTGGTTGTATATTTTTTGAAGATACTGTGCACTTCAGTACGCATGCTGAGATTGTTTAAAATTTCTAAAAATTTTGATACCATTTCATTGGTACCCAATATATTTTGTTCTATTACGCACATATCTATGAAAATTGATTTAACTCTATCAAGTACTCTCCTATAAAAAATGAAGCTTAAATTTAGAATGGTCCAATATTTTTCATAATTTTAATTTTTTTTTACCTAACAAAAGGATGAATGGGCTCTTTGAGATCAACCTTTTTCTTTCTATATACACCTCCAGTGACAACTTGCAAATAACTAGCTACACTAAATCTAGTTTGCTTTTTTAATTGTCTAGCACTATCATCGCACACCCAACAGTGAACCCCTCTCCTTCCAGAAAATGTCCATAATATATGTTGAAATCCAAAATCCTCTAAAATAATAAAATGTATAATATTCAACTTTTTGTGAATAATTTTTTTGCAAAATTATACTCGGATTATAGTTTACCTCTAAATGCTTCATCAAGGATTTGCATCGCTAAAGCCATAAATTTCCAACATTTATTGCAAATGTTTGCTTCAGAACAGCATGTCCTCACATCATCGTAGTCAGTAATATCAATATCAATTATGAATTCTTTGTTCACAGGAAAAATGAACTCACGATCAAGTTTTTTGGGACTGTAAACAAAAAGTAGCATGAGAATAATTTTACCTCACCGATTTGAGCGCTGTTAAAAAATAAATTACGGTTTGTTGTAAATAGCGCCAATGTCAATTTTAGTAGGCCGAAGAGATTTGATTTCTCGCTTCAAGTGCGCCGCATCCTTGTAAAATTGATACCTCAAAAATCGCTCTCCATCGAAATTCAAAGCGAACTCTCGGTTGAGAAATAATTCATCTGCAAACCAAAATGTAACAGGTTCATACCGGTTGAATTTCTCCCTGTCATACCTTTAGGCGAAAATCACAGGCTGCAATTTACCTTCACCGTAGCTCAGCCAACGGTGGATCTCATCGAACGGGAATATTCTTGCGTAATAAAGTGGAAGCACGGGTTTAAACATTTTTTCCCTTGCAAAACATCAAGGTCTTGTGATAAGAAAAAAAACAGCTAAAATCACCGAAAAAAACAGTTGACTTTGGCAATATTACGGAAACATCAAAGACGCGTCAAAACATGTGCCGCAATGTAACAACGTGAGAGAGGGAGCAGAAAGAAAATTTGAAATCGGCCACTCCGTGTGCTGAAAATGTAAACAAACGCGCGAGACCGCCCGTCCAGTAGCGCCCCGGCGCGGCCGCACAGCGAAACCACGCAGCGGGATCAAAAAAAGCTCCCAATACTAGCGGCTGTCTCGCACAGCTCGCGCAGTTTTGCGTCGAATCTGCTCAGCATCGGATGCAGCTCGTCGTTACATAAAACATATATCAATCATCGTGTGCATCTCTCGGAGCTCGCGCTCGAGCCCGTAATATATAAGTGTGAACCTATATGAGATGCAGCAGTGATAAAGAGACAAAAGTCGGGCGGTAATCATCGTGTGCTGAATCGAAGCGGCCTGTTTAATTACACGCTCGGGTTGGTGCACGTGTGAGCAATAATAATAAGTACGTCATAATAAAAAAAACACCGAGGAGAACAATCGTCGAGTGTGATCGCAGAGCACCCGCACCCGGTCTACTCGAGCCGAACAATTATTATAAAATTTCGCGCTCAGTTCGATACACAGTAATCGGCGACAGACATCCTGTCGTGCCTATTTTCTATGTGCATTGTGCCTGTGATTTTTATACATCGTAATTATAATATGCATGTGTAGCTGCGCGTATCGTCGTGCAGAGCTGCAATTCGTGGTGCACACATCACGGCAGTTTAATCGCGCGCTAATACACATACGCAAAGCAACAAGAGTGTGCCGCGGCGCTATTAATAGAGGTAATACGCATACTTGAACTCTGTAAACTATGCGAATCAGTTTTTTCTCTCTCTCTCTCTCTCTTTCTAACTCTTGCCCTCCACGATGCCGTATAATTTCGCAATGAAATAAAACACTATCGAAAGCGTGATTTTACTTCTCGATTTTTTTTCTTTCATCTGTGTTACATTATCGCACTATTGCGAAGACGACGACGACGACGACTACGAGCGGTTCTTTACGCTTGAAAAGTTATACCCGTGTGCGTGCATATACTCATATATGCTCGCCTGCAAAGCGAGAGTCACTGCAGCAGTAGCAACAGCAACAGCGGAGTCGAATATACGTATGACTTTTATGCTCTCGCGCGCGAGCTGCAGCCGAGCTAAGCGGAGGGCGCGACTTAAGTCATTTTCTTTTACTTTACTGCTTCTTTTTTGTGTGCATACACTCACGTACGGTGCGCACACGTCTCCGGATACAACGTACATGCATGTGTGTGCGTGCATTGTGGTGTACCCTTTACTCACCACGTCCTCTTCTCATTTCTTTCTCTGCGGTGGGCGCACAATGCCCATGCAGGCAGATTATATGTACTGTTGCTCGCTCTTTCTCACTCTCTCGCTATCTCTCTCACTCGGTATATTGTGGAAAGGTCAGAGATAGCGTTTCTGCCTTTTGTAATTGCGTTGCCGCAACGGCTCCGAAATGTATAAAAAGGTTGAAATTTTCCAACAAAGCGAATTAAATTGCTCGCTCCGATCTTGAATTTCCATTAATTGCATTGTGTATCGTTGCATTAGATTATCATCGATTAATCCGAGGGGGGAATCGGCTGCCATTTCCATTTTTTATTTTCCCACAAATTATATTTGTTTTCCCGGAGAATTTCCGATAAAGCAATTAGCTGGAGTGAAAAACCTTTTCGCCGGCTTCTTCCCTTTGATGTTGGCAAAAGGCAATTGTAAACTGGGCGATATAGTAGATACGAAGCGAACTCGAGCCGCGCGGTACACACGATCAACCGAACGCTTTATACAACGTTGTCCCGCAGACTAATTAAAAGCTTTTAATCGGATAGAGCATCGGATCCGCCTTTTACGTATATAGATTCTTATACAAACTCGAGACTTCGCTCGTGCACGCTCGCCTCGACGGTATTTATTATTTTATCTGTACTCCGCATTTACCTTTTAAATTATCGCGCGCGCACGAGCCAAGCTATTTTTTTTTCTCTGCGGCACAGCTTCCACGCGGAGAGATCTTTATCATTTTCTTCGGCGACCGTCGTTTAATTTTCGACCTGCAGTCAAATGGAGTCATCGAAGAACGGCAAATTATTGCGTTTATGTACTCGACGCGGGACTTATACGATCTCGAACGTTTTACGATATACCGCGCCGCGGGGATTTACGTTCACTTTTGTCAAGTATTGTGTCCTGCTGCTGCCAGCTGTGATGTCATTGCTCCTCGTGCATGCGTGCATGCGTAACGAAGATGCAAAAAAAATGACGTCAGCTGGAAACATGCATGAGTGTTTACTGTTGCGTGTGTACACATTGAACCTGCTGCTGTAGCATTGATTCATTTCGGCGATGATGCGCATTGTACGTGTTCGAGTACACTCGAAAAAAAAAAAAACAAACACGGTCCAAAAACATGGTTATTGAAATGTATTTTAATGAACACACACGTACACGCAATAGGAAATAAGCATTTTGTCAAAACAAGCACCTGTCGCTCTGTAAAAACAAAAAGTTTTGTGTAATTATCTCTCGTAGTATTTTGAAGCGCCAAATAGAGGTCATCAGTCCTCGAACTCCGAAGTTTGCTCCGTTATTTGCAGAACTCATTTCATTGTTGGCGCAGTTCTACCGAACCCTTACAAGTAACACCCATGCGTTTAGCCGTACGGGCGTAGAAACACACCTAAATTTCCGCAGTGTGACTCACGTCCCATCGATTTTCCGCAAAATTTTTCCCATCAGCTGCGAACAGCTTGCTGCGAGCCGGCGCACCCCCCTATAAGAAATAAATGATAATCGCACTCGCGCGATCGTACACTATACGCTTGATACGACGATGATGATGAGATACAGTAGCAGCACACACATTGCACGCACAGGCATGGCAATCGCGTGTTCCCCTCTTTTCGTCCGTGTGTTATTCTTTCGCGCGTAAATTCTTGACTCAACTCCTGTTGGGCAGTTGCTTTTGCGGGCCCCCTGCACAATGTTATAATTCGCGAGAAAGTGTGTATTTGTGCGTGTGTATACATTTACGCACACGCGCGAGATCGAATGGCCGTTGGTTCGGTCTGCCAGTCGACGCATACAGCAGCGATAATAGGAGTTTTACGTATTATAAGATAGGAGTTGCGTACAACGGAAGGCGAGGCCGATTGTACTTTCTATGTGTGTCTTCCTCAAAAAGCTTCGCAGCAAAGAACGCGTCAAGGCTGTCTATAAAATTTGTTTAGCACATAGCATTCAAAATGGTTAGTTGTGATTGACATTCGCGTATGAAGAATATTTTGCAATTACACGTGTTATTATAGTTGCGTCCGAGCGTGTGTATATTTACTAAACCTTCGGAAAGAGAGAGAGAGAGATAATCGCCTTTACCGCATACAGTTGTAAATAGCGAAACCTCTTAAAAGAGTTGTAAGGTTAACCCTCAGAAATGTTTAAATAAATTTTTTTAAGGAAATATTTGCCTTTTCAATTTCGCGAGACGTTATTTGTTGCCCGAGGTTATAGCGAGCGCACTGGTACGGGGCTACGGGGTGACCCGGCTCGTGCTTCCAATTTTAGTACTCCAGGGGACTTCTTCTCCTTTTCTTTACCCCAACTTTCTCACTCATACTGTGATATTTTTAGCTTTTATTACGCACAGCTACTGAAACCCTTTTTTCCTTTTTGCAGAAGAGGAGGAGTGTCACCAAAGAAAGCAGCATGGAGCCTGAGAAGGTTTATGATTTGAGGAGCCGGAGTAGATCTAGATCAGAGACTCCAAATCTCTTTTCAAATAGAAGCGAAGATGGTTCAGAACCTCGCTATGATTTGAGAAGGCGTAGCAGTAGAGAAAGGTCTATGACACCCGCAGAACTTGACAGCAGAAGATCATCATCTAGATCACTGTAAGTTATAACCATTACAATCTCAAATTCAAGTGTGCACAATGTAATTTGTATTATGTTGTAAACTTTGTTTCATTGATAAATATTTTGAAGGCTGAAACTTGATTTAGTAACTACGTACATATCAGATTTCATTTCTTGGTTACATCAGTGCAACGACTAAGCAAGCTTATTTGATTACTCATTTGATACAAACATATTTGTGTATACTTGAAATTAAAAAGTTGAATGTTTAATAAACAAGTCTTATACTTACAGACCTGGTTCAGTTGTAAAAAATAGGGTAAAAAATATGGACATTATTGTTGAAAACTCACCAATCAATGACACAATAACAAATAGTTTTTCGTCTGATGCAAATGACAATACAACTATTGAACCAATTAGTACTATTGAAAAAACAGTGACTAAAAGTACCAGGAAAAGTGAACGACGCTCTGAAAGTCAAAAAGTCAAAAAACAATTACTTTTGAATGGACAAAGTGAAAATAAAGATGGTTCTTTAGATTCACAATCTGGTACAAAAAGTAAAACCATCAAAAGAATTATAACGAGCGATTATTCATCTGAAGAAGGTGAAAAAGAAGAGGTATCTAAGTCAAATTCTGCAAATTCTGCTTATGAATTTTATAAGCAACACCCTGATTATTGGAAGTAAGTTTTTTATAATTCTAACATTAATCCTATAAATACATACACTTAACTCCTCATTAAATAACGCAGCAAGAATATTCCATGTTGTAAATAAATATCTTACTAAAACTTTAATTTATATAAAAATAGAATATTTGTATTGAAAATCGATAAAAATAATTGAAATTGCGATACAATGAGACACCATTAAAAATTAATATTAAAAGTTAAACAAATATTTCAAAAATTTATCAATAAAAATATTTGAATCGCCCAGAATTTTTCGTAAACAAACACCCGAAGTGTACACAATAAAATTTATCGTTCGACCAATCTACAGTAGCTACACTATACGATACTATACTATACACGATCTAAGCGTTCTTTCAAAATAGAGTAAATCTGCTCGCACGTTTCGCATTTCATAACAATCGTGACAGAAATAGTGATTAATCAAGCCAATATTTCGCGATATCCGTGAAAATAATTGACGATTTAATTAATTCTCTTGCAGTAAGTTTCCAAAAACCGATTACACATACTCGAAGACTTCCAAATGCCGCTATGAGGTTGCACCGGGAGTAATGGCCAGACCGAATATGTCACGCTGCTCTCTGCACTCAGAAGGCAATAATAGTTTTCTCAGCAATAGTCAATCTTCGCTGAAAGATAGCTCGATGGAAGAAAATAATATAGCTGTTAATCTTAATAATTCAAAATCGAAAAATGCTGATCAGTTCTCCGTGTCCTACAAAAAAACCATGGAGTACTCGTCGATCAGACGCGATTACAGTCTTAACAACTCTATTAACGATAATAAAATTAATGAAAGGTAAATCATATTATTTTTACATCATTGGAAGGTATTCATTGAGAAATTCGTTTGCAGATACGAAGCGTGGGCGACTCCCCTGCTTAGCTCGCATAGTCGATCCCGAATCAGTAATAATTTAGATTCGGATACTGAAATAGACGAACCCGATTCCGTACGACAAAGCAGTAAAATATCGACGTTCGTCAGCTTCATTTGGACGTGTATATCAGCTGTATTTCATTTCGTAACTTTTGGATACTTAAAGAAGCAGAGTCCGTATTCATCATATACTAGTCACTCTTATCGGCGTTACGAAGGTTCGTTTTGTCAATCTATGAATGAAAAAAAATAAAAGAATAATTAGCACAGTTGGGTGTGAATATCGATTAACATTTTAGAAACAAAATGGCAAAAAGTGAAAAGCTGGATCGGCAGTAGTTTTCGTCAAGTCTATTTGACACTCGTCAACGTTATGCTTCTCGACACGTGGCTTCTCAGCAAAGCTACCAATATTCGCCAACGAGCTCAAGGCCGACGTTCAAAAATACTTTGGCTCGTACTTCTTCCGCTTCTTTGCGTTATAGGTAAGGAATTTCGAAAAATACACATTTGATAATTACCGTAGTAAGGTAAATAATCATTACTTAGTTCAACAAAATTTATATGACATTATAGACTTTTTTTCAATATTTGACGTATCTTACTGCACAATTCATACATTCTTATTTTTCAGTTTCGTAACAATTGTGCATTCATAATACCTACAATTATAAGCTCAATTTTTTTATTTCTATTCTATAGAGTTTCGGTCATTCCTTTTTTCTGTACTTTTGTGTTTCAGGCGCTTACCTTGCACATAAGCACTTTATTACATGTCTAAATTACCTGCGAAACGATCGCGATATACCTTCAGACGAAGCTGATTTGTCACTTTTCGATTACGAATTATCATTTTTTAAGTATATGTTGACCATGAAAAACATTGATTTGTCCTCATTGCCTTTATTTGAGAATGTGACCATCCCATTTCCTCATTTTGAGTTTAACTGGAATTGAAATTAATTATTCTTGTTTTGTTTATTTATAATTTTTTTTGATTCTACTAATAATAACATTTCATTTTTGTTTCTTTCGGTATTTTTTTTTTTTTTTTTTTACTAATATATCGTCATTGTATCGTATAAATTGTATTGGTTTTGGATTATCGTACTTTTCACTTATTAGTGTGACGCAGGGTTTATTTTGTGTTGTGAGCTTTTTGTGTATTAACATTTATTTATTTTGCATTTATCATGTCAAGTACATATCATGTGCCTTAATTTTAATTAGAGCTAACAATGATCTATAAAAAAAATACTTATGTTGTGTAAGAAAATTAAGGCTAGCTTGTGAACTAAAGAGTACAAAAAATTGAAAATGCCTTTAAAAAAAGTATTATGAATTATTTAAAGAGAACTTATGATTTAATTCAAATAGAGATCATATATACTTAGATTTACGAAATTACATACTATACTTGCAAAATTTTGCTCTTATAAACTCCTGCCAAAAAACAATTTTCAAGTAATTTGATTACTTATAATATGGCAGTACACTATACTAGTCTGCATCAACCGCGCAGGTTGAATTATATAAATGGTTACTTATTATATGTGTGTGTGCTAACCGCTTGATCTTGCTTATACTCACCCATGGGCATTGCTATTAGAGTTTTTCATAGTAAACTGAAAATTTGTTATATTTTTTTTCTCAAATACGGTGCTTTACAATTTTCGTTGAAATAAAAATCGAAGGTTTTTTCGCAAAGTAAACACACGTTTCGCAGTGAATTAATTGACGGGAGAAGGATAGAAAGATAGATGAGTTAGATGTAAAATATATCTCAGTCGAGAGAGTAGTGAGGGGATGATGACGAGCTATAGGCGATATAAGGACGTTGTATACGGTGAGTTCTACTGTTTTTGTCAAATAAAAGCTTCGTCTATCCTTCTCTCTCGCCTTACAAATTACACTTATTTATTTTTTATTTTTTTTATTTTTTTAAATCAAATATCAACAATCCACGCTCATGGTGATTAGCACACATAATATTACAATTTTGCTATTGCATAATACGCTTTTAAAGCGTCTATAATGTAATGTATTTCTTATGCTTCTTTTAGGTTGTTGGTTTTTGCCGCACTCTTTAGCCATGTTTTCATTTTCGACTGAAAACTTTTCGTGGTGGAAGCAAAAGGCTGATACACCTGAAATATTTAGTAGTCAGAGCCATCAGAGAAATGTCGAATCAAATTCGGAGTTGAAGAGAATCGTCGAACAACTTATTACCAGAGTACATGAATTAGAAACCAACTCTACTCGACAATATGTAAGTTTTATTCATGAGTCACATGAATTAAGGTGTCGAGAAATGTAAAATTATTGTATGGTTTATAGAATCAATTAGTTGACGTCGATGAAGCTGTCAATAATCTCAAAAATGGCAACAGCGAGTACTGGAAGCTCTATGAAGTAACTTACTTTATTTATTTATATTTTAAACGATAACATAAAAATAATGATTTAACCAATATTCTCTATTCTCAGAGTAAGTTATCAAATCTGAAGCAAGAAGTAGACGAATCGAGTGATAGTAACCGCTACAAAAGTGAAGAAATCGCAAGTATGAAGGTAGAACTTGAAAATATGAAAAGTCTATTCATGCAATTGAAGACTTGTTGCGAGTCATCAGCGACAAAGATCAATGAAGAAGACATTAAACGTCAAGCTGACGAAGTTTTCACTGGTTACTTTGGTGATTCAATTTCTAAACACGATATAGTTAGGATATTCCAAATCATGAATTCGAAAATTCAACAAGAAGAATCGAATTCCGTTGCCGATCCTGAAAACACAGCTTTAGGTATCGATGAAATCAGACGAATTGTCTTGGGAATTCTAAAAATTTACGATGCCGACAAGACCGGTAAAGTTGATTTTGCTTTGGAATCAGCAGGTAAGGAGAAAGAAAATGTAATGAGTACTAAAAAGTTTTCAATTATATTATTAAACAACAAATTTTTAGGTGGTCAGGTAATAAGTACTCGTTGTACGCAACGTTACAACATGCATACGCGTGCCTTCAAGATCTTGGGTCTTACGTTATACTACGAAAGTAACAACCCACGTACGGTTATTCAAGGAAACACCCTACAACCAGGAATGTGCTGGGCTTTCCAAGATTTTCCCGGTTACTTATTAATAAAATTACGTAGCCCAATTTTCGTTACTGGGTTTACTCTTGAGCACGCTCCCAAAGCTAATCTCCCTAATGGAGAAATGAAGAGTGCACCAAAGAAATTTAATGTTTGGGTAAGATTTAAAATTGAAATATTTTATTGTGTAAAATATTATTATTGGTATTGAATTGATAATTTTGTGTACAGGGTTTGACATCTGAGCACGATGCAGAGCCCGTCATGTTTGGAGAATATGAATTTGTAGATTCCAATGATAGTCTTCAATATTTCCCTGTACAAGTGAGTAATTTATTCCAAATTTTAATCACAGAATAAAATGAGTAGTAAAAATTAATAAACTCTTTACAGAATACGTCGATTACTTGGCCATATGAATACGTCGAGTTAAGGATACACAGCAATCACGGGCAGCTAGATTACACATGCTTATACAGATTTCGAGTTCATGGTAATATTGCATGATCTAGGGCCCAGCGTTTAAATAGAACTAAACTTTTATTCCCATCGGTACCTCGCCGACGGTTATTCATGAATGCGCGATCTTTGTAACGATAACCTATGTGCCTTGAAAACCAAATAATGACGGGATCTTACTCGCGCCATATAATTAATACGCATAATTTTTTTCACGCACCAACGTTATACCGTAATGTATTTTTTAAGTATACCGATTTATTAAGGAAAAGACAGATATACCATGTAAAAAGTGCGAAGAGTATTTTTGTATGAATAACATTTCTTAATGTATCTACTATTAGTTTATAATTGAAATCTGAGACTTTTTCTATGGTTACCGTTTGTTTTTTAAATAATAGTAATTTAAGTAACAAGCGCGTCAAGTAGTTGACCAGCAATGCACAGAAGTGCGAGAGTGTGTCATAGCCTAAATGCAGATTTTTTATGCGCCATCCAAAAACAAATCGAAGCGTTATTTTCGAGTCTTATTAGGAAATATTACTGGACAAATTCAAAGTTATCGATTGTGAGATTGGTTTAAAAATTATCAATACTTTTGAATCAAAGCTAAGATCAATAACTCTGACATTTATTCCAGGAATTAGTGATACTCTTGTCGCTCAATGCGGCTTTCAAGCCGGTCAATATACCGACGAAAAACAGTACAAATCATAAAACCACTTCTGAATTTAGTAGTCTCTGTAAATTGCCTTCTTCATCTCTCTCTTGTATAATAGTAATTCATTATAGATGAGTGATATGTATAAAATGTTTAGTATAAGTATGTTTATTTATGATCAAAATAGTGCAGAAAAAAGTTGCCACGAAAATTCAACTTTTGATATTTAATTAATGTTAAAAATTCTAATGTTCTCTAGAAATATGTTGTTTCGTGGCTAAAATTTTAACACAATCGATGTATACTATAACTCAGTATCAAATTTTATAATTGATCTGAATTAATTTTTATTGGATCTTTAATTTGGCGTGCAACTTGAGGACAAGCATATGTTCTCTGTCGAAATTTTCATTAGAAAGTATTAGTAATTCAAACTTTGCATAATTCTTTTTCTTTAGTTGAACTATTGAATCGTTTTTGATTCACAACTCATAAATACGCTTGCTTCCTATTATTATTAGTACTATTATTATTATTAATATTATTATTAGAACTTGCTTGAGTCAAACTAATAGAGTTTTGTGCTCTCTCGACTGAGATTTTTAATCACTTATCACTTTATCTTCATTTGTGAAGATTGGAAATGATCTTTAAGAAGGGAGTGTTGAAATTTATAAATTTCACTGCTAAATATTTACCATTTTAGATTTTTTCACGTCGCATGCATAACAATGAAAAAACCTTCTTTTTTGTTACTTAAGTGTTATACTATTATGCACGCTTCCTACATTGAAATGTTAGAATTTAATTTTTGTGAATAAATAAAAAAACACAGTTTACATTACATGTCTTCGTTTCATTCATAAGCCTTATCGCAATTTCTTTACCGATCGAGATGCACTCAACAGGTGTTTGAGGATGCACTTATCGTACGAATTTAAAAATGTTTGTTTACAAAACATACAGTATATTCTTTGATTCCAGTAAATGCCGTATTGAAAGAAGAAATTAATATCACTGACAATAGTCATATTCAAAAGTTAGACGCTAATGTAAAGCATAAAAAAAAAACAAAATGAAGCTTGCGAATTTTTCTAGATTGTCATGAGAATGCAAAAAGAAAAAAACAAAGCCAACATCCTAACCTTTTTTCATTGTGTTTGTGCGGTTTCGCTTGTTTTATAAAGAGTGCACTTTTGCAAGTAGAGAAAAAATTACCCTGTCTTATGTTAAATATTTCAATTTTTAAAATCAACGATAATTTTATTTAATTTTTTCTTTGAATAGTGAGATTGGTTAGCTGTATTTTCATTCATAAAATTTAAATTTCTTTAAAATGGGTACTAGAGGACTCAGTGCAACTGCTACATCTATTGTGCCAAATGATGGAAATCACTCTGGAGTCATTCGTTTACTAGAAGATTTATCTCGCCTTTCAGAAGATAAAGATTCATCAGATGTCATATTTCTACTTGGGAGAGAAGAAACTCCTATTTATGCTCATCGAATCATTATGCAGGCACGTTGTAAAAATTTTTCAGCTCCTAAAAGAATTGGTAATAGTCCAGCAACTGTAAGAATGCCGCATGTCAATTCAGATACCTTTCGTCAGTTTATCACCTATATTTACACTGGTCAAATAATTTTACAAGACAACGGTATCTTTGAAATGCTCAGTTTAGCTCAAGAACTAGGAGTCGAAGAGCTCAGACACAGCTGCGAAGAACATGTCTCAGTGACTTTAAGTCCAGTTAATGCCTGTACGTTACTCAATGCTGCTCTCGAGGCTCAAGACAGAGTAGTCAGTGGTAAAGGAGCTTGTGTTTCATTTATTGAACGCTGTTTTGCATACATTGGTGAAAATGCAATAGATACATTAAAAACCAATGCTTTTTGTAGTTTACCTAAAGATGCAGTGATCAAGCTTATCTCATCAGATTATTTAGGACTGGAAGAGGAGGATGTGTGGCGAGCAGTACTGAATTGGGCTAAATATCAAGCTGGCGTAACCCAGCCAACCCAACACTGGACTGAGGAAGAAAGAGCCAGGGTGTGCCAACATCTAGCCGGTGTTATAAATCACGTCAGACTGCTACTCATAGACAGTCAAGTTTTTGCTGACGAAGTAGAACCCACAGGTGCTGTACCAATAGAGCTGCTTCTAGAGAGATACAGATATGCAGCTCTTCAGAGCAAGAATCCAGACGCGTGTGCTGCTGAAAAGAAGCTTCAACCGCGCATCGGGCCATTTCTATTTCCCGGATCTCAGATATTGGCCAAGGATAAAATGGGTTTTCAAAGGCTGCTGAATCAATGGTACGGCAATCCCAAGCAGTCCTGGCGATTGATTTACCGAGCCTCGTCTCACGGATACGCGGCGTCCGCCTTTCATCGGCACTGCGACGGTGTCGCGCCGACTTACGTCATTGCTCTAGGTAACGATTCTCTATCAATTTTTATGAAAAATATCGACAAAAGTCCATAGCACAATGTAATAAAATCGAAATGTACATCGTCGTTTCCACAGGCACGCGCGGTGAAATATGCGGCGGCTTCAGCGACATACCGTGGGGCAAGGCCAGCAGCAAGGGCCACAGCTACATGCCCTCGGACAAGGCGTTCCTGTTCACGCTGGTGAACGATCAGGACGTGCCGCCAACAAAGTACGACGTGGTGAAGAAGCCGTTCGCCATCTGCTATCATCCGGACATCGGGCCGATTTTCGGCGCCGGGGCCGATCTGCTCATAGCCAACAATTGCAACAGCAACATGGACAGCTACAGCAATCTGCCGCACAGCTACGACGGCGAGAACGCCTCGACCTCGATACTCATGGGAGATTATTATTTTTCCGTCGTCGATTACGAGGTGTTCACGCTGAGCAGTGTCGCCGTTAAGAATAACAATCACTAGACGAGAGACGTGACGAGCAGCAGCGTCTTCGGAAATGAATTACTGCTAAAAAAAAGAAGAAGAAGAAGAAAAGACTCATAAAAGTATTATTAAATAATTATGATTGCGCTTTAAGCTAAAAACCTGTGCTTCCACACTTGGAAGATCGTTAAACGCGTGTCGATCGCGGCGCGCGATGAGTAACCGTCCATTTATTTAATTTTTTTTTATGTATACGCAATATTCGCTCGTTCGCGGGTAATTAAATTGCTGATTGCTTATGTGAAATATGCATTTCATCTCTCTCTCCAATGTTTTTAAAAAACACGATTTTTAGTTTTAAGATTAATTTTATATGAAAATATTTTTATAAACAGACAGACAGAGCCACGAATTATGAATAAATAATAATTTTTTGTACAAAAAAAGGTCAAAATTATTATTCGCTTTCATTCGCCAAGACGTCGAAGGCAGGAAATTATATGTAAATGGGCAACAACAACACAACAGCAGCGGCAGCAGCAGCAGTTCTCGGGCCAAGGGGGTGTTGAGACCTATTATATATTACGTACACATATAGGCGATCGTTCCAATCTCTCTCTCTCTCGTCGAATAACATTGCGTTACAGTCGGAATTATGCAAATTACTCGGCTGTGTTCTCGCGCTTGATATGTATACAAATAACGTATACGCGCGCGCGCGTTTATATTTTATATGGAAAAAGAAGCTCGAGGCAATAATCCAATCTTTGGACGCGAAGGAAACGCCGTACGCACAGCTCTTTTCCTTCGCTCAAAAGCACGTCGTATACAAGGCACATACGTATAGTATAATATATCTCTCATACATCATTCTTCGGCCGGTCAGCGAGAGATAGCGATCGCGCGGCGGCGATTATGCGCTTCGGGGCCATTTTTCGGCTGTAAAGATAAAATTAATAGGCAACGAGCGACATGCGAGAGAAAGAGAGAGAGGGAGAAAGTCGAGCCAAGAGATCGGCTCGAATATATTATAATCCATATCACAGTCGGAGCGGATAGGATATATCATTATGATGGGTGCAAATATTGTCGCATGCCTCAGGAATGCGTCCGCGCGCGCGCGTATAATATTAATAAATGCACGAGCGAAGGGATCGTTATGATAGTAGCAGCAACGGAGCTCTGATCTATACGTGACGCGATACACGTGCTACATAGGCATATAATTATTACAATAGCTGAATATAATGGATTATTAGAATTGGTATGTGTGTGTGTGCTCCTCTCGAGCGTCGCAATATTCTCTCTTTCTTTTTACATATATTATTATGACGCGCATTTATACTCGTGATGTATACTGTTTAGCATAGATCGAATCATCGACCCCGCGCTTATGTACGCACCCGATTGACATGGCAGGTATGGGCAGGCTCGCGCGCGAGGAGCCGCACGCACGGCTCTTGACTCGGGGAGTGCAGCCGCAGCTTTTTTCCACGTGTGTCTCAGCACGCACGTACCTACATTTTGCCGCTTAATAAAATGCATATCCATTACGTATGTAATACAGAGAGACGTGCCATGTGCTGCTGGGTGACTCAATGGCAGGATCGTAATTTTCGTAATTCATGATTGGCCATTATGCAGCGTAAACACTGTCGGCTCGATCGGCCAGCAGCAGCGCATAGCTTTTATCCATTGCCGATCGATTTGCGTCTGTATGCAATATCGCGATAAATAGATAGCGCGTGTGATTTTTCTTCTTCTTCTATCTCTCTTTTTTTTATAATGATATACACGTTATTGTTGTATACGCGTTTGAATCCGATGAGCAACGATAGGCCGTCGCGAGGTGGAATTTAATGGATTTCTCGGAATCTCGAGCGCGCGATATCGAGAGTGAGAGGAAACCTCTAGCCGCGCGCGAAATGCATTTTTCGTAGTACGTATCGATGCGAATAACTCGCGTCGCGAAGTGTGAATGGCGAACGATCGGCGTTCGAAGGGCTTAACGATTTTTTTTTCGTCTCCCTATAACGATTTATCTCCGAAAGTAAACCAAACTCGGTCGACGTCCGTCGCGCCTATCGTACAATAAACAAATCTTATATGTACGCGTACACACAATACAATACGTATATAAAAGTCTTGAGACGCGATCCATCCATCACCCACGCCTTGAGTGCGGCTATAGGCAGCGGCTCGTATACACATGCGTGTATATAGAAAACTACTCCACTGTCCACATGCCTCGGAGCGTCGTCGTCGTCGTCGTTGTCGTCGTCGGAGAGGAATACATACGTGTATCGCGCGAGAGACATCGTCAGGTCGAGCCAATCGCTACGAGCGACCAATGCGAGCCGCTGCCGAAGTCGTCATCGCCGGCCAATCGGATACCGTCCGCATGACGACAGTCGCTAAAAATAATCGGCACGCCGCTCGCTCGTTCGCATGTGTATTACCTCTACATGTGCCGCACACGAGTGTATAGGAGCTACACGCGCCGACTTTTCGCACGCAGGCCTACCTTATACCTCGTTGTGTTATTATCATGATTATTGCTGAGCGCACGCATGTGTGTATTGTATGTACAGAGCCGTGCTGCTGTAGCTGCTCAGCTGGCGATCTCGGACTCATCCGCAGCATTATAGGTGGAGGTGGCGGCGGCGGCGGCGGCGACGGCAGCAGTAGAAGCCCATGCCGCGCGTATGTGTGTGCGCGATCTAGGTTGCTGCTGCGCGGCTATAAGATACAACACACATAACATATACACAAACTCGGTCTTTGGCAGCTCGTCGCGCGAGCTTCGCCGCGCTCGTGTTGCTCCGTTGCTGTGTTTTACTGCTCCGGCTGGCTGGCCGCCTCGTGCGTGCGCGTAGTTCGACGAAAGCCGCCGAGTCGCACGCACACAGCACGGCTCCCATTATATACATACAAACGATTCGTCGCGTGCGACCGTCTGTACGCTGTTATATTTTGATTAAACACAGACCTTTTTGCAGCGCGTCTGCCGTAATAATAGAGAAAAAAAAGGTACGCGAGTGCCGAGCCGGCGGTCTGCGGGTACCGATCTGCCGATGCGATAATAGCACGAATCGGTTATTTTGGTGCGTTTTGTTAGTTGTTTCGACAAAAAATACTCGCTCATGCTGCCCGTGGTTGACCGACGAGAGTCGACCATCGTTCTTTGTTTTTGTTGTTGCTGTTGTTATTGTTGTTTTTGGTGAGCATTCTGCTGAGTGTCAAAAGTGCCATTTAAAGTACTGCAGCTCCAATAAGTAGCAGAAGCAGCAGCAGCAGCAGCAACTCTATCGTCTCTACACGAGGAAAAGGTACGCAGCAGATCTGTCTAAGAAACACGCCGGATAATTGAATAAGTTTGCATCTATTATAATGCCATGAATGAACACCTACACTAGCAAATACTAGCAAAATTATCCGCTAAACGCGTGCGCGAGTCCGATCGTCGCGTCGAGATCTTTTTTTTCTTCGAGTGCACTCGTGTGTCTCGCGGTGCACGATTTGTCGCGCGCGGACACACTCGAGTGTTCATCACGTATACGCATAAACACACATACACACAGACAGACAGACATCGCAAATACATTGCGCCAGCTGTTTTTCTTATCACATCTCGACGTCGCGTACTCGCGCGCGCGCAAAACGTCATTTATCATCTCTTTGCTTAACTAGAAAGAGAAAGAGAGAGAGAGAAAGAGAGATGTTAATCAACTTTTAGCAATATATATACATGGCACATATAAACGGCCTGAATTTTTGCTCGGCAGTACCGCGCTTAAAAAACCTCGCGAGAGAAGCCGAGAGTGCACGTACGAGTAAACGAACGCGCTGCAGCTATACGGAGCACACGCACACACACACACAACGCGCTTAAATACGCGAATGCATTTTCTCGGAAAAAAGGCACACACATACACAAGCGTCATCGTCGTAGCGAGATTTGCGGAAAGCGGATAAGAATCTCTCTCGCTTTATCTACCAAAGTATCTTTGTCGTCTGGAGCGACAAAAAAATTGTTTTTAAAAAAGAAGAAACAACGCGAGAGAGAGAGAAAAGCCGAAATTTAATAAGAGTGCGTTGTTAAAAAATTGTGACACACATAATATAATAGTGGCCCGGTATAGCATGTAATACAGCAGGCACTTGGCGATCGTGCCAATGATGCAACTACATATCGGGCCTCGTTATCACTTGCATAAATGCACTTGTAGTTTACTACTACTGCTATAGCGTTAAAGCGATACGCGCGCGCGGCCGAGAGAGGCCGGTACGCTTTGATCCTCGGCCGCAAGCGCATTTTTCTCTCTCTCTCTCACTTTTTTTTGTTGTGTCTCTCTTGTATGCATGGCTGTATAATAGCTTTGTGAAATGTCTGATATTTATGAGATAAAATATTTAATGTCACACGTACGTATGTACGTACGTACGTGTGCCCGAGTGTACTTTAGCGTAGGTGAATCGACGCGCGATAAGACATTTTTCCAAAGAAAGAGAGGAAAAAAAAATAAAGAAGAATCGTACGGTCGTATTATATCGATATTACATTATGCAACGTTCGAGAGCTGCTGCAGTAATACAACAACGTGTGCTTTAATTTGCTGCTGCACAACGTCGAACTTCCATGTGATACATACACGTTGTCGCGCACATGCTCGGGCCGCGATGCAATTATAATACAGGTGCGTGGGACGTATTAAAGCGCGCACAGCCTCCACGCGCGCTGTATATCCGAAAGTAAACTTCGTATATAGTGTGACATAATAAGAATGTTCAATAATTCCTGAGAACTTAAATATAAGCAAAATCGCAATGATTTTGCTATCTAGTAGGTTTTTTGGG
>CACVKI010145078.1:15367-26820 GCA_902732785.1 Trichogramma evanescens | reverse complement strand
AAAAAAACACACAATGAGATCGCCGCCGCTGCGACGACACTCACACGCATACACACACTCTATACACGCGCGAGCACGATGACGCAATCGTGCGCACGGCCAAGTGACCGACCACCTAAGTAACTTAAAGGCTAACCTCTTCGCCGGCTTTTCTTGTAGACGATGTCCTTGGCTAACTGCTTGGTTACCGTAACCTTGGTCGGCTGCAATCGCAGGAGGCAGAATTTCACTATTTGGCCTAGGTGGCTATCGAGTCCGGATCGGCGCCACGTTTCTTGAGTCAGAAACTAGCCTCACTTTCTTGATGTCGGCCTTGGCACTCGCACAATCCGTGCTGTTCGCACAACACTCGCACTTCCTCGAATACTTCCTCGTCGGCGAATTCTCCTCGCTAAGGACGTACACAATCGCGAACTATGCCGTTTTGTAACCAACAAAATAACTCGTTACTTCGCTTGCTTTTCTACACGTGCACACACTTTCTTGGCTCGTGGTAATCGGCCGGTGCGGTGGCTTTTTGAGCGTCGCTGTAGATTGCGCAGTCAGCGCATGACTCTACTGCTACTGTTACGCGGCCTTCCAGCTTCTGCTCGGCCTAGGCTTGTTGATTCTCGAGATGCGGTTCGTTATTTTTTTTTGCCTCGGTGTCGAGTTCTCGATCTTCTTCTTGGCCTGAAACCTAGACTAAAACGAGGAAAACCTGCGAAATCATTCACCCGTGTATTCTCGTGGCGACGTATCTCATAGCGTTTCGCCGGTGTACGGTCTGCCTTCGGTCAGACGCGACGTTCAGGTTCGCGGGCGTGTGCTTCGTCACAATACCCCTTACGTGAAAATACCGGATGTATGTTTCGAACTTAGCTTACTATCCCTACCTATGGCTGAATTTCGCCCTGGATTGGGTGTAGGATAGGTTGCGGGTAAATAAATGACACTATTTGCCTTGGTTAACGTGTAAAAATAAAACGACTCTTTTATTTGATTTAGTCGAAAAGAAAATGAAATAAACAAAACTTGTACTTAATGATTTGGCCTCTAAGGGGCTATCAGGGTCGTTTTCCTTGGCGCCAATGCCTGATTATTACATAAACTACTAATCAAGTCACATTTTGAATCTCAATTGGCCTAGGGCCGCTCTTTGGCGTCAATGCCTGATTATTAAGCTAAATTAAGTCTCAAGGTTTCTTATCTCACTAATGACACTCGGATTGGCCTAGGGTAAACAAAAAAAAAATAACAATAAACTATAATTATTATGTCTGCCACTGCTTAGTCGCAGTACCTTTGCATCGCCGGGTCAAATCTTTTGGCATTGGAGGTTGGGGCCCCGTTCGGAAAGTATCCTTGTAAGATTTTGACCTGAGTCAACATATCGACGTCCTGGAGAGCATTGCGGATACAGTCGTAGTGGCTACGCTCTGGCTCGTCGGGGTAACGGTTCAGAAAGGCTTTCAGTGGCATGAGGACCTTAAGGCTAGGGCGGCGTATCTCCGGTTTCAGTGCTTGGCTTGGCCTGGTCGCAAAAGCCTTCTTCTCCGGATGCCAGGCGAGCCATCGCACACATGCTTCGCCACAGCGGGGCATTCAGGCAGGTGTACCCCGATACGACCGCAATTGTAGCAGAAGTCGTGAGTCTGATTTTTGCGACAATTTATGCGCTCGTGGTCATCCTGCCAGCAATTGAAGCAGGTCCGGGCTTGCGGGTCAATGCTGTCGTTGGTATGGATCAACTTGACGTCCTGGAACAGACATCCCAGTACGATCCACTGGCCAGTAAGGGCTTGCCGTTCCGCGTAGCGTCGCCTATTCGTGGCCTCAGTCACCGCTTTCTCCGCCTCGTCGGCTTCTGCAGCGGCAGCGGCGAGCCTCGCCTGTTCAGTGGCTTCGGCAGCAATCAGCGCAGCTCGTCGAGCAATATATACCCTTCTTCCCGTCGGACAACGGGTGCGTTCGTTGCATCACCATGTCGCCTACGCCAAATGTTACACCTTTCCGGCCTTGATCGTACTAGCGTTTCTGTTTCGCGAGGGCCTTGTCTATGTGTTTCGCCACAAGGTCTCTTAGCGCGTCTAAGTATTTCACGCGGTCGGCCCAAATACTCGGGTCTAATCTTATTTTCGGTCCTCTTACTTACACCTTTCGCCGCAAGCTTTTCGGCTGCTGAGGGTGGCGGCCAAAATTCAAGTAGGCTGGTGAGACTCGGTTAGTCGATTGTATCGAGGTATTTAATGCTTGACGAAATTCATGGAGATGTTTATCCCACTCCCTGTGGTCTAATCGTACAAAGGCCGAGATCACCGCCTTCAAAGTACGATTTGATCGTTCAACCGGGTTGGTTGGAGGTGGTACGGAGGCGTTCTTACATGCTTCACCTCATATTCGTCAAGTACCCGCTTAAGTGTCTTATTAACGAGTTCCCGTCCATTATCTGTGAGGAGGTAATCGGGTACCTCCTAATGAAATAGGATTAGTTCCTCCAACGTATTAGCTACGGCCTTGCCATTAGCCTGCCGTAATGGCTTTAATTCCACGTATCGCATAAATAAGTCTTGAAACACTTAGAGATATTTACAACCACTTTTCGAGCGTCGTAATTCCATCGTGTCGTGACCACAGCCCCAGGTCGCTCCACGATTCATCGTCCGAGGAGTCCCTGTGGCCCCGTTTAAGGTAACTGGTAGCGTTGGCAAACGTCGCAGGAGCTTACATAATTCTGTACGTCATGCCATACTCCAGGCCAATAATACTGTCGTGTGACCCGATCGTAGGTTTTTTCTTGGCCAAGATGTCCGGCAGAAGGCTCATCATGTGCTTCTTGCAACACCCTTGGCCGATGTTCTGCCGGAACAAAAAGTCGCCAACCTTCGACTCCATCCTCAATCGGATCTAGTAGTTCATCTTTCCTGTGCCGATACAAAAGACCGTCGTCAATACGCCACTCGCGATATTTCTGCGGAAACTTTTCCACGTCAGCCAAGCGATCAATGTACCATTGGTCTTTCACGTGTTCAAATGCTGCCACTTCGTCATCTTGAGTAGGCATTCTTGAAAGGAAGTCAGGTACCTTCATGTGAGTACCCTTTTTGTGCTCGATCGTACACGGAAAGCAGATTGGCTGCGTTTACGTCCTTCAAGAGAGCAAGACCGTTCTAAAACAGAGCGTCATATGAACTTACTAGTTGAGACTTGTGTCATCTCAATTGGGGGCGATTCGCTCCCAATTCGGTAGCTAGCTCGACCCGTGCAGAAGCGAATGCAGCCTACCGTTTAGGGATCAAAACCTAACCAAAACTGGGATGAAAACATGATATAAGATTGAGCGAGAGTTTGAGTTTCATAGAGGAACCAAATTTGACTTATAATCGAGATGTATTTTTTAGTTTAGTTATTAAGTAAAACTTCCTTGGTTCCTTCCTTCCTTACTAACCTAAATCAAAGAGTACTTTATCTTCAAAACGCAGGTCAAAACTCAAACATTCTCAAACTTTCTGTCAATAATTTGATACCAAAATGGAAATTCTGAGTGCATTAAAAAAAATCTCATTTGTATCAACTCAAAACTATCTGTGAAAGCCATGATTTTTAATCAAAATAAAAATTTTGAGTACGTAAACAAAAAAATCTCATTTGTATACACTCATAACTTTCTGTCAAAGCCTTGGTTTCATATCAAAATAAAAATTTTGAGTACGTACAAAAATAATTCCCCTTTATGCACTCAAAACTTTTTGTCGAAGCCATGATTTTGTATTTCAGCAAATTTTACGTTTGTAGTAATTTTTACAAATGCAAAATTTGCTGAAATCTAAAACACATTTTTGTTCCAAAAATTAAATTATATGTAGTAAAGTTTTATTCATGAACATTTTTTACTTGATTATTAACCTGAAATAATTAACGCTAACTTGTTATGACAAAAAAACTTCAAAAAATTTGATAAAATCTTATTAGCTACTCTGCATTGCAACGCATGAGATGACTCCCGCTTAGCGTACTGATTTGCTCCTTACGCCTGGGATGAATCGCCTCCTTCACGATTGGGGCCGATTTGCTCCCAATTTGAGAGCAGAGCGCTCTCAAATTGTGACTGGTCGTATACCAATTTTTTAGGATCTCCTGACGACCGTGGAGGGAGCTGTTCTCGCTCGAAATGCTTTCTGTGTAACGGTCCAATTCTGGAGCTCAAGTGCCCATCGGGCCAGTATGAAGGCTTTTCAAGGCTGAGTGATCTGTCATGACCGTGAATGTATAGCCTTCCAAATAAGGCCAAAACTTCTTTATCGCCCACACCACAGCTAAGCACTCGTGTTCCGTGGTGGAGTAATTCTTCTCTGCATTATTCAACACTCGGCTAATATAAACTATTGGGTGTTCCCCGTCTTCATGTTTTTGCTGCTACTCTGGACCCCACTTCCAGGGTACATCTTTCTTGGTCAGCTTCAGCAGTGGTATCTTGGCCAAGAACTCCATTTGGATAAAGCGCGAGTACCAAGATATACGGCCAAGGAAGCTGCGTAGCTCTTTGAGCGTTCGTGGTGGCTTACACTCGAGTACTGGAGCTACTCGTTCCGGGTCTAACCGGGGTCCTTCGCTGTCAAGCAGAAAACCTAGATATGAGAGGCGTTGGCAATAGAATTCGCACTTTTTCCTGTTGACAGCCACCCTGACTCTCTCAACCTAGTCAAAATGACCTCCAGCCATTTGAGGTGTTCGTCGAAGGAGTCAATGGCAACAATGATATCGTCGAGATATCCGAAGATGTGAGGCTGATCTCCTGGACCGAACAGGGAGTCAATCAGCCGTTGGAACATTTGTGGCGCATTGCACAAGCCAAAAGGCATTCTAGTGTACTGCCATAACCATGAGCCTGGCACGGCGAAGGCAGTATATGGCTTACTCTTCTCCTCCATTGGGATTTGGTGCTAAGCATTTTAAAGAACTAACTTAGAAAAATATTTGGCCTTACGGAGCTTATCCAAAATTCCATCCATGTTCGGGATGGGATCTTGATTTTGTAGTGTTACTTTATTAAAATCCCGGTAATCGATGCAAAATTTGTTGCTTCCATCTTGCTTCCGCACGATTACCGGAACACTGCACCAATCACTAGCCGATCACTCGATAAAACTTGCCTCGTATAATTTCTTGACTTCGGCTTGTGCTACTGCTTCCATGTCCGGAGACATTCGCCGGAGATGGTGGAGCACAGGCGTATCTGTCATTACCCGTATGTGGTGTTCCGATCTATTCGTGAGGCCCGGAGCGGGATCATCTTCTGGCAAAAGTCGATTAACTAATTCATTCAGCCGTTCGACCTCTCCCGGTTCGCACAGCGAAATGCCTGCGCACTCGGCGAATAGAAAGGGCGTACCTTCGGCCTCGGGAAGCTTTGATGGGTGCCAGGGTCCTTCTTGTGCCCTTGTTGATTCTCGAGATGCGGTTCGTTATTTTTTTTTTTTTTGCATCGGTGTCGAGTTCTCAATCTTCTAAGCTCGTCTTCTTCTTGGTCTGAAACCTAGACTAAAACGAGGAAAACCCGTGAAATCATTCATACGTGCATTCTCGTGGCGAAGTATCTCATCGCGTTTCCCCGGTGTACGGTCTGCCTTCGGTCAGACGCGACGTTCAGGTTCGCGGGCGTGTGCTTCGTCACAAGGGTAATGGACGATTCGAAAAATTCTGAAAAAATTCAGGCAGATTCTTTGAAAATTTTCAAAACTTTTGATCAGTGCATTTTTTTGATTAAGTGCTCCTACCTTGATATAGAAAATCTCAAAGATTTGTAAATAAAATAGCAAAGATTTTTAATAAAACGCAACATTTACCTTTTAATCATGAAAAAATGAACAGAAAAAGTCTGAGAAAAGTTTAAAATACATATTTTGTTAGGAACTTTCGCGTAGAATCGAGTCCCGTCATTACTTTTACCTTAAACAATTATTTTTAGTGATGAAATTGCACTATTGATTTTTTTAAACGAAAAATAGCGAAAAATGCGTCTTTTGTTTATATGCAATTAAACTAAACATTCATAAAATCATTTTGACAAGTAAATAGTTAGAATTTTTCCCGTAGAATCAAATGGTGACGTTATTTTCACTCTACAGAGTCATTTCCAACCCCAAATTGTGCTAGACATATTTTTCTCTATTTTTCGTTTAAAAACGTCATATTTTGCATTTTTTACATTCTATAAATTCAAAAAAAACACCATTTCATGGCTGAAAATGATTTTATACGCTAAAACTAATGATGGGATTCGATTATACAGAAAAAATACAAAAAAAGATGTATTTACGAAACCGATTACGGCCTTATAGAAAAGCTGGTGACCTATTCAGCTACACGGAGTGGCGCGAAACTGGCACAGGCTTCAGCGATTTGAAAAGTTGTCGTAAGCTCCGTACAAATGTTGGTTTGTCGGCGATCGGGGATGATGCCAAAAAGAAATCACCCGGTATCCTAAGAGTCGTCCCATACAGCATCTCTGCTGGAGAAGCTTTGAGGTCCTCCTTGTAGCTCGTCCGAAGTCCGAGCAAGACAGATGGTAGGGCCTTGGTCCAGGGCTGTGTTGAGCACTTCAGGGCGGCTTTCAGGGTGCGATGGAATCTTTCGATCACCCCGTTGCTCCTTGGATGATACGAGGTGGTCCTGACTAGCGTAGTGCCGATCATCTTGGCGAGCTCCGTAAACAGAGTGGACTCGAATTGAGCCCTCCGGTCAGACATTATGAAAATGGCGCGCTGTGCGCGCTTATCCATTGAAGCATCGCTTGCGCGACCGTGTTCGTCTCAGGCTGACGCTCGGCAACTGGCGGGCCGGAAGTGACGATGCTGTGCTTGACTGGAAGATTTCGAATTTTTACTGGGCGGCTTGAGGGTTCAAACAGGTCAGCGAATTCTTTTAGCAGTGCTTCGTAGCGTTGAGCGATTGAGTTTTCGCTAGCAGGCTGCAGGGCTGAAACAGAGTGTACGTGTGCGTCTTTTCAGATACCTTTGGCGGAGATGCCGGTCAGTGGGTCGACCAGGCACTGGTTCTTGCATTCCAGAAGTAAACCAAAATACGCGAGAAAGTCGGCTCCAAGGATCGCAAGCGGCACGACGGCAATAATAAAGTCCCATGGCAGGTCTCTCCGTAAGACAATGTTTATTATTGTGCTTGAGTCGCCGTACGTAGAAATTGGCGCGTGATTTTCCGCGTACAGTATCAACGGCTGAATCGTGAGAGGTTTCTTAGCTGATGACTTCGGCAAGAGAGAGACTGTGAAACCAGAGTCGACGAGGAAGAGTAACTTACTGCGCGTATCGCGTATATGCAGGTGTGAATCTGCGCTCGGGCGTCCTGGTGCCTGTGTCCAAGGAGGGCTTAATTGTTTTTTGGTACGAGCGGTGGATCGAATGGGCACGACAGAGTACAGCGTTCGGCATCTTTGCCATGCTTACGGTGGTACCAGCAAATTTTGGGTGTGCCAGATGACTTGAAGCGTCCGCGGTGTTGGCTGCTGTCTCTGCGACGACCTGGCGAGTGGCCTTGCTGCTGCGAATTCCTTCCGTTTGAGTAGGATAGCTGCGCGATGACTTGTGCCATCTGTGCTTCGAGGGCGGTGAGTCTCTGCGCGATCATCTGCGAATCCGCTGGTTCCTGCTGGCTCATCCTCGAGACGGCCATCACTGAGCCTCCGGTTTCCATCAGCTTGTCCGTTGCCTCGGTCAGCTCGTCCATCGAGGCTGTCTTAAAGATGCTTAAGAACATCGACACGGATTGCAGCAACAAATCGAGCCACTTGACCTTCAGCGCGTCTTCTTTCAACTTGTCACCGGCGAGTAATTTCATCTGACGCCATAACGAAAGACTCGTTAGAAGCTGGTGGATCTGCTTCTCGGTCGAGTCCGTTGTGCGATTTAAAATCGCGTCCTTGAGCGTCTTGTACTTTGTCTCGGCGGCCGGTGGTGGGTCGATTATGTCCATAAGTTCGACGGCTGTGGTTTGGTCGAGTGCGCCGACAACGAGATTGAATTGCATGTCGTTGGACGTTATGCTGTTGGCAACCATGACACATTCGGCTTGTGTAAACCAGGCTTTCGGAGCTGCGCCCCAAAAACGCGGCAACTCGAGCTTTGTTGACATGACGTGTGTGTTTGGAATATCGTCCTTGTTTTCGAGAGACGCCGATGTTTCGACGGTCCGTTTGTCGTCTTCGATTACTTCCTTCTCTGTAACGGGTTTTTCCAACTCTTCGTCGCTCGTCGCGGAATCAACAGAATCGTGCGGTGATTCGTAAGGCGAAACGTTTTTGTCGTTAGCTGGTGTATCAGCGTTTTTTTTCTTAGTTGCGTTTGCAAGCTTCTCGGCGCTCTTCTGGAACGATTACCAGGGGTTCCTTGAAGGCGGGTAGATTATCTCTGTTGCTCGTCGTTGGGCTTATTGAGTCCTCGTGCTATTCCGGAAAACTTGCGACTTTCGCTCATGCCGAGAATGGCAACAGTCGAAAATTTTTCTTGGGCTGTGGAATTTTCGACAGATTTCTCACGAGGGTGTCACCACTTTGGTTTTCGGGGTAGAGTACCAAGGAGAAGAGATACAGTGCGTGTTCTGCTATATGTGGCTTTATTATCTATCTCTTACAGACTAACTTAAAACTAAATAACGAGTATCAAATCAATTAACAATTTCCCCCTCTCGTCGCAGCTGAGGCGGCTCGACGGGCAGAGGCGCGCGTGATGCGCGCGGTTGACTGAGGCGCCACATATCAACACACTCGCAAGAAAATTTTACTATACTCGCTAAAACAAGTGTCTCAGAGTCGGATTATGGGCATTTTTTATTCTGTACATGCTAAATATTACTATAATATCGAGTTATTTTTACAACTTTGTTATTCAAGAATATTTATAAGATATTCTGAAAATTGCTATATTTACAAAGTAAAAATTGGTATGTAGCAAATTTTACTATAGATTATGGGAAAATGTGACGATGAATATTTCAAAAATTATTTTGTATTGTAACCATTTTCACCATTATCAAAGCTTCTCGATTTCGTCAATAGATGGAGTATTTTCAATTCCCGCAAGTGGCAGAAAAACTGTCCGATTGGTATATATACAAACAATTTATAGATAGAAAAAAAAAAGTCACGTTTTTACACCTTTATCGCTATATTTCACCTAGTAAAAATAAAATCAACTCGCTAGAAAATATGCATTTCCACGAGAAATTTGACTTTAAAGGTTTTCCAACGATTTTCCCAAGCAAAATAGAAAAATTTCGAAAATCTGACCACCCCATCGGAAAGCTGAAGTAATTTCCTATCGAAATAATGGGCTACTTTTTTCTTCTAGGTGAATGTCAATACTTTTTACGTGAGTTAGAAACTGAGGGATTTCGCTAAAGGTGATGCTGAAGGCCCGATTTTGACCAACCGAGCATTAAAAATGTAAATTTAAATAACTTTTTTACTAAACCAATTTTCGAAAAACGGCTCTGTGGAGTCCTCCGTATTGATGCTGTGAATAACTGTACCAAATTTCATCCCATTTCATGCAATAGTTTTTCCGGAAAACGGGATCGATTTTTTGATTTTGGTTTTCTGGCTTAAAAATTTCGATCCCGTTTTCCGGAAAAACTATTGCATGAAATGGGATGAAATTTGGTACAGTTATTCACAGCTTCAATACGGAGGGCTCCACAGAGCCGTTTTTCGAGAATCGGTCTAGTAAAAAAGTTATTGAAATATACATTTTCTGTGCTCGGTTGGTAAAAATTGTGGCCTAGGCATCACCTTAATTATAATAACTACAGACCTACAAAGTCGATTTTTACCCTTCATAAAACTTACCAATAGTAATATGTGAATCTTAACTACTTAAAGTCTAAACTAAAGTGAGATAACAAAAAAATATAAATCAAAAAGTAAATTTTTTATCAAAATAATAAAATTTCATTGAGATCAGAAACTACTAATTATACTTAAAAATAAATTAAACTTTTCATATATTTCAGGTGAACAAGGCACTGGTAAAACCGTCATGTTGAAAAGTTATATGTTACAAAATGATCCTGAATATCATTTAAATAAATCATTTAATTTTTCTTCGGCTACAACTCCTAATATGGTTCAGGTAGGTCTAATAATTGATAATTTCTAATATCATTTTTTTTTATATTTTAAAATTGCTTATGCTTTCAAGAATCCCTTGCTTAAATTTCGTAAATCTGAATTTTTAGTCGGTCAAAGCCAGGATCGAAAGTAAGCGCTGAAACGGTGCTCAATAGTGATTGACAACTTTATTGACAACTTTATAGTTTTTCTCGAAACCATGTTTTCTGAAACGGGTGGCAAGATATTTCAAAAACTACTAGTAATGTCCAGATGAATTTCTTTTTTATTTTAAAGATAAATAAATTTTTTGGATTTTGAACTAAAATCATAATTTTACAATCATTATTTTTATTGTTACAGCACTTTTTAGAGCCAAAAAAAAGTACAAAAAAAATCTTTTTTTTAAAGTCTGCCATTATGTTAATTTGTAACTTTTCTCAGTCATTTTAGTTCAGTATCCAGCAAATGTCGATATTCTATAGAAAAAGTTGTTTTTTTAATATCAGACAAAAATTGGATGCGTTACCTTGCCGCCCGTGAAAGTGTCTTTTTTTGATGTCTATCTTTGAATGCATATGACTATCTACTTATAAAATCTACTTATTTCTCTTTTCTCTTTTTTATTATATACTAATAAAAAAGAGATGGACCTCAAAGTGAAGCATCGTAAAATGGTCTCTGATTGGCTGACACAAACCGCGACGCTCGATGCTTGACGACTCAATACGATCGCCTGCGCTACTAACTGTAAACAGACAGTAACTGTTAAAAACTCATCCTCTGTGGCTAACGTTTGCGTCACATAAATATACGCAGTAGTAGCTGCGTGCTTACCACAAAATTGGCCAATCTACACTTATATACTCTCAAAATATTTTGTGTCAGCTGTTTAAACATCGACCACCTAGCGATGATTCATCTTAGCTCTTTGTTCGATCTTTAAGACGCTCCGATGTTAGTCCTCAATAGAAGATTAGTAACAGTCCTACGTCTAGACTTGAAATCTTTTCGGCTTTCGAGCGGCGCTGGTATATGCGCGTTCGCTCATCTGCTAGTAGCGCCAGCGGTGGGACGCCGGCTATCACGTACGTCGCGTCGTAGGAGACGTGTGGTCGCCCGCTGATCACGTGCAGGCAGGCTCGTCGATGTACAGACTCTGCCTGACGAATGTAGGCCTGCGTCTCTGTCGCACAGCTCCAGATGGGTGCTCCATACAGGAGAATCGAGTCGACGACGTGGGCATAGAGCACGCGTCAGCTACTTCTGGGCCCACCGATGTTGGGCATGATCTTCGCGAGGGCTCCAGCCACTCTTGCTGCCTTTTCGCTGACGATTCGGAGATGTTGGTCGA
>CACVKI010145077.1:0-10589 GCA_902732785.1 Trichogramma evanescens | reverse complement strand
TATACATACATATTGTAGATTGAGTGAGTGAGAGAGAGAGAGAGGCGTGCAACGAGACGCCTCTCTTGTGTGTGCACTGAAGAGCGCGCGACATTTATAATCTCACGTTTTTCTAAAGCTTGCATCAACAGGTACGTAATTTGCAATTACGTAAATTCAAGAATGTTTTTCTTTATCATTATCGTGTGTGTACAAGCCTGTGAGCGTTCGTGTGTGCGAGTGTGTATAACGAAAAACGTGTTCGACTCCCAATGAATGAATGCAATTTTTTCGCGCGTCGTATGTGTGTGTATTGCATTCTTTTCGTTTAGTACATATTATTTATTTTTCTTACAAAAGAGCTGAAATATTCTTTGCGGAGAGATATCGCAATAAAAGCGTGCGTAATGATGAAAGATTGTGTGTGTGTTTCTGCGCTGCGGTGTCCACTCGAGATGATGAGTGCCGAAAAATTTTATATAAAGAGAGAGACTAAGTGGCATTCCAATATACAATATATTTTTATTTTTATCGACGAATGACTGACTTAATTAAACGTAGGAGGTCGTCGTACGTGTATATGGTTTCGATCGTTACAGTATGATTATCGGACGACGTTCTTTTTTTTTGTTTAGAATTACTGTATGTAGATGAATAAATTTTTGTATAAGAGCGAACGAGTGCCCATTTTAATTTTAGTAGAATTTATTATAATGCTCGAGAGAGGATGGACGAGAAAAGCTCGTCGAAACGCTGTATACCACTACTACTGCAGCTGCTGCACACACTTCGAGAAACGTGACCATCCAATTTTCAGCAAAATTTGTGTAGATAACGTGGAAAAAAAATTAAAATAAAAAATAATCTTAAATATAAGTAGAGAATAATATACGAATGAACTTCCTGATAAATTGAGAATACCTTCGACTAATCGTGTGCGTCGCGCAAAACTATTGTATCCGCGCGTTCGTGAATATATACATTTTAAGTATATTTGAATACGTCAAATTTGCGAATTTACCAAGCAACTTTCGCATTTTCAGATCAACTTATCTAATTTAAAAATACCTATGTGTTAAGAGCAAATACATTAGGAGGAGAAAAAGTTGTAAATATTGTGAATGTTCTCTGTATGAATTATATATAAAGCGCCGTAAAAAAAAAAAGAAAAAGAAAAAAGAAAATCAACTACCACCGATCTGTTTTTGCGACTATTTGTATTGATTGTTTTTTTAATTTTTATTCACATTTACATGATATGTCAATTATAAATATGGATTGTCTTATACAAATAATTTTCTTTATAAAGTCTCATTACGAAACAAAATCATATCTGTTGCAAATTAAATTTCTATCCCCCTCCAACCCACCGTTTGTGCCCGATAAAAATGCATTTTTTAACTTGTTTTGTACGTGCTGATAAATTTGAAAGCTAATTTTAGATTCATTACCGAAGTAAATAACTGATAGCCTACGTCATTGTAATGACGTATAAGGTTACAACATTTTTGAGAACGATTTTTACAATAATAATCGCAGCTCGTAAATTTTTCTAGTTTAATAATTTCAAATTTTCTCATTAATATATTTTTTTCTTTTTAACCGCAAAAGTACTTACCCATAAGAATTCGTGTAAATAACAAAAGTAATAAAGATATCCAGCTGTTTGATGTAAACTACCGGAAAAGCAAACATTGATTCAATTTCAATTCCGAAAGTTTTGTTTAAGTACAAAATTAAATATTCAAGTTTTCAGAGCCATCACTAAAAGTTTACCAGAGGTAAGTTGAAACTCGTTTGAAAAATATAATTACTCACCTCTTCCGTATTCTACTTTCACAAGTTAGTATAATAATTTAAAAAAATGTCAGTTTGGGTGCGAACATCACTTACGTGACGCAGTACATTATGCTATTCCAGCAATTGATAATAAGATCTGAATCATATACCGAGAGAAGAATGAGAAGGCATTGATAACCCAGCGATAAGATTAATTACATTCGATGATGTCCAAGTAAAGAGATCGTGAAAATGTAATTTCTTCAATATTTATCTAAACTCGATTTGCACAATCACGCTTTGCCCCCCCCCCCTTTTGAAATATATACCGGAAGTGAGATTTCGAAGGAAGGAATAAAAAGTCTGTTATATTTTTTACACATATATACATATTGTCACAGCTGATTTATTTAATTTCTTTTTTTCAGAATCATTTTGGATCCTAAATTACTGCAGACTCGTACAAGATTTGTAATTTTCTGACAAAAGCGTTTACAGTTACATTGGTAAAGCTTTGAAAATAGATCGTCCTTTGATGCTTGTACGCTTAGAAAATTTTTAGCATTTTCATTGTACATAATAAATATATACCTTTGTGTCGGAACGTTTACAAAGAAAAATTGCGCTGCTCGAAAAAAAATTGCTCAGTAAAGTAAAACAATACACACACACGTCAATTCCCTTAAAAACGTTAATTATTGATCAGTCAAAGCATTATTGTCATCGAATTTTCAGATGTGTCCTTATATATTTACATTAAAGAGTGGAATGAATCGGTTTTTATTTCACGGAAAAGTCAGTAATTTTTTCTTTCATCTAAAAGGGAAATTATATATTTAAGGATCGTCTAAACTCAGTCCATTCTTGTTACGCAGTACAAAACTAGTTCCCTCTATCACTTACTTTTTGTGTCGCATTTATAAACAACAGCAACAGGCATGATGCTAAATTTAATCTAACGTTGAGATTTTTATTTTTTAGTATATGATATGGTTTAGCTGCTTGAACAGGTTAAAAGGCAATTTTTTTTGTTATTATCGAGGTTTAGCGCTTTTCAATTAATCTAAAATTACAGCTTGTGTCGAAAATAAAAGGCTGATTAATTCCACCGAATCAAAGTTCTTTTTTTATACAGGGCTATACAATTTTTAAGCCCTAACTCGACTTTTTCTCTTGCGGAAAATTGATGTTACATCTCGGCGCCACTTAGCACCATAACTGAACTTAACGCGAAGCGCGAATAATGACTCACGAAAAAGGAAGAAGCAAAAGCTTTCAAAACATAGGAACATATTCACGCTCAATAGTTTGCAGATAATCTCGCAGTAAACAGCGTAATAATCATCGTCGAGATAAATATTTTCCTCTCCTTTAGAAATGATTGCTACTTTACGAGCCCAAGCCGTAATTGTTTATTTTTTTTTTAGAATTAATAATGAGCTTCGTCGTTAATCTTTGTAATGTATATCAGTAATAGCAATATATTAATTAATACACTATCACGTTCGTTGAACTTTGGAATGGCATTCATGAACTATGTAAACGTTATTGAAACATGACACTTGAACAACAGTTTTCGAAAAAAAAATAACACAATGCAGTTTTTGTACGGTTTTTTTTTTCAAAAATGGCAGTTATTGAGTATTTTTTAACTTTAATTTTTTTGTCATCTCGTAAATTTAAAAAACGAAAATTATCATTAAAAAATTATGCTGCAAAACCATCGTATCATCATCATTATCATGACAATCATCAGTTTGTGCTCGCACATCGCACTGGCGCTATTATAATGACGGAAAAAATGTATATGTAACAAATATTACGTGGCGAAAACGCCTCGACTCGTTGATAAATGCCACATACAAAATACGCTAAAAATTATTATTATTACATCCTTAGTAAATCGATCAAAAAATTGTGATTTAAAAATCAAAATGAGTGCGCGTGATTTTTTCCACCTTTCTTTTTTTTTTGTATAAAAACAAATTTCACTTTATTGCAAAATTATTATAGATAAAAAAACAATTATTTTATTACATTAAAAACTTATACTTTAAAAAGAAGCTAATATAAAAAAGAAACATGTCTTTGTTGCATGCTAAATATGCCTTTTTCTGTTTTATTCTCGATGGATCGTACATTTATTAAAAACTGCCGATTGTGCGCATGCCTCATTCCGTTCGTTTTTTTTCTTAAAACCTCGACGATAACACGGATAAAACACACGAGAGATCGTTGAAAAATAGAACAATTTTTTTTCTTCTTACATCTTCAAGATCGCTTAAGACCATTCAACATTTTTTTACAAAAAACTAGTCGTAATATTTTTTTTTCATCTCAATTTTTCACGCGATGTACTCTCTATCTCCGGTGCACAATACGATTACTGTCCAGCGCATTGCGACGAGGAGATGTTTTTTTTATTTCGTGTATTGCCGCAACAACAATATTTGCTAATCCTTTTCGATCGTTCGCGTGTCTCGGCGTAAAGATTCAATTATTTATTTTCATACATTTTTTTTCTGTTTCAGATCGCCGTAATCGATTTATCGACAAAAATACATCGTATTATTAGACTTTATAATACACATGTAAAATATATAATATATATTTTATCTTCAACGATTGCCAAGACACGCAAATAACAGACCAATATAAGACTCTCTTACGCCGTAATCGTCATTTCTACTCGGGCGTAAACGTTTTTTTTCTTTTATAATATGTACACATCTAATTTCACAAAAATCAAATACGTTAACTTTGAGTGTGGAATTTTTAATTTTTTTTTCTCATGCTTTGCTTTTTATTATTATTATCATTAATCTTCTTATTTTAATTGCAACTAATCGAAAGATATGCCTATTAAAACGCAGTCGTCCGTCGTTCTCGTATATATATCGATGGCTGCCATATACACGCGGGAAAATCGCCGGACGACTTGGCTGTATTTATTATTTGTTCTCCTCCTCTTCTTCCAAAAAAATAAAAGCTTGTCAAAAGCTTTCGCGTCGGTCGTTGTTTTGTATCATAACTTTTTCAAATCGATAATAGGCTCTCTCTCTCTCACTTCTTCTTCTTTTGTATGTTTTGTTTGTTTCTCTCCGTCTTCTTTTCTTTAAAGTTGTGCGGGCTTGCTGGCAGCGCCCACCACCATCATTACCTTCTGCAAAAATCTTGTACAGCTTACTGTTAAAGAGAAACAGAAAGAGGAAAAAAAACAAGTGGTTATCATCGGTTCGAGATCGAGGCAAATTTTTGCTGTGAATATCTATATATAAACGTAATATAATCTATATATATACGTAATGGTAAAATACACAATCTCAAGAGTCAATTAAAATGAGTTAGTAAACAAACGATCTAATATATAGAATAAATCTTTTCTAGCCTCACGATTACTTATGTATGTATAATATATATCTATCTATTTTGAAAGGAAAAAAATAACATTCAATTAGTATACTCGCGGCGTTCGGTCTATATATATATAACATATCTATATCGATATGCTAAATTACTGTGATGATAATTATTGATCTATTGGCACATAATCTCCATACACGCTACCTGTAAATCGGAACAAAAAGGGACTCTGTGTGTGTCTGTTGTGTAATAAAAACTTGCTGTATACTTGTGAGTGTGTTTCGTGTGCAATTTCTACTTGTTCATTTATATGCAACGCATGCGAACTAAAAAAATTGCTAATAATAGGATGGTATTTAAATGAAAAAAAACGAGCTATGTTACGATGGACCATAAGTTGAATCGATGAGGCGAAAAAATTTATCGTATAAAACTTAAAATATGATGCGAAATAAAATGGTTAAATAACGTGCACTAATTATGATAGTAGTAATAAAAATTTATAAAATAATAATTGTTGTAAAGTGTGTTCTAATCAACCTGAGATTTGGGTCCGACGACAACCATGAGTTTCTGCGAGACACGGGTGAACGATTCTGTGCGGGAAAAATTTATCGTATTATTACATTTTGTTGAAACAAAAGTATTAAAAATAATAATAACAATGCTGCACATCTGCTGCGCTGCATCTAGAAAATACGAGAAATCCTCCGTATAAATCTGTGCATGCACGTATCGATGTACTCACCGAAGAAGTTTTGCACGCATTTGGGCTTGTTCTTCCACGCGATGAAAATGAAATAGACCGGCACAGCCGAGAGAATCATGAGGCAACCAATTCCTGCAGAAAAAAGGAGTCACATTAGTTTTTTCTCCTCTTTCTCGATAGCAGCATATCTCGTTGCGTAATATAATTTTAACATTACCTGTTTGTACTGGCTCGCGAATCATCGGCACGACGACGACGAAGATCGTGCAGATGATGTAGATCACGGGGAAGATGAGGTTCACTTTGATCGGTCTGGGCAGATTGGGCTGCTTCCATCTGAGCCAGGGAATGCAGAATACCGATCCGCCGATGCTCAACTGTGAAAAAAAAGAAAACGCAGACGCGAACAAAAGCGAGATAAGTATTGTACATCAATTAACATCGAAAGGGGGGGAGAACGCACGCAAAATTACGATGCGTGCGATATTTAATAACACTTTTTATTGACTTACCCAGCAAGCAAATCCGACGTAGTTAATGAGGGCCTCGATATTGGGGGCTAGCAGGTACACCATAGACAGTAAAGCCTGAAAGAGGAAATACACACAATCAGCACCGATCAGGTTGCACAGCAAATTATGGAAAAATTTTATAATTTTTCGTTGAATATGTAAACTTTCCGCAGCAGCGGCGGCAAAAAACTGGTATTAATATGAAATTATCTGCTGCCGCTGCTGTTACGCAGCGCGTGCCGCGCGAGCTTTCAGTCTCTGCCCTTCCTCGTTATTATATTATTATATCTTACCATGCAAATGACGGCGGGCGTGGGCGTCTTCTTCGAGGTCTGTATCATCGTCAGAATTTCCGGCATCTGTCTCTCGCAGGCGCCGGCGTAGAAGAGACGCGACGAGGTGAGCAGGATGCCGTTGACGGCGCCGAAGGTGGACAGCGAGACAAAGACCGGGATGATCCAGGCCATCGGGCCAAACAGACGATTGGCGAAAGTCTGTTAAAAAAAAGGGTTTGAATAGTTGGGTTGCGAAACAATGCGGCAACGTCGCATAGAAAATTATAATGTATTATTATACGTACGACGGCGACCGCTTCGCTATTTATGACCTCCTGTGGGCTGAGAGTCGTGTAGAACGCGACGTTGGTGAACACGTAGACGATCGTCACCAATATGCATGAGATGCCGATGGCTCGTGGCAGATCTCTGTTTAACGAGAAAAAAAAATTAAAATAAAGGACAGTTAGTTTTTTTTTATATTCGTGATGGGAAGAAAATTACAGTGTAATTATATAGACATAAGTACGTGTCGATATACCTGACGGGATTTTTCATCTCCTCGATGATGAAGTTGAGGTAATTCCATCCGTTGTAAGCGAACAGACCCGAATAGAAGCTCAGCGCTATCTGCGTCACGTCGGTGGTCGTATTCTCCCACGTGAAGTGCTGCGTCTGGTCTGAAGTTACAAAAGCTCGATAAATATACAACGGCTCGAGTGCGCGACATGTTTTTTTTCAACCGTCAAAAATCTCATTCATAAGTTCACACACGCACGTGCCAAAAAGCCCATTCATTCTAAAGTTTAATATATACATTGAGTGGAAAAAAAGGTGGCGAGGCGAGAATGATAAAAAAAAAAAAAGAAAAAAGGTAGTGCAGCTGTAGCCGCTCTCGCGCGAGTAAAGCTTGCCTCTCGAATGAAGCCAATTGAAGACGGAACCTCTGCACCTTTTCTGATTGGACAAATTGTCGCGTCCGGCGTGGCTACGACGACGACGACAAAACTCGAGGCGGCACACATACACACGCTTTATAAAACCGAACGAAGCGTCGAGGCTCATGTTTATATTTGATATATTTTATATTTTAACGTTGAAATATACTCACTGTTGCAGAGCTGATAGACACCAGCGCCGATGATGATGAACAGGGCCAATAGTTTCGCATAAGTGAAGATGTCCTGGACTCGAGTCGCCCATTGCACGTTGTAACAGTTGACGAAGGCCAGCAGACCTGTGTGTAAAAAAAAGCACATATAAGTATAACGATGTATACAATTTTTAACGATTGCATCGTATTTTTAGACGGTAAAAAAAAAATAATAACGAAGAAACAACGAGATAACGCGGATCTCGCGCTGCATTTATCGCAAGGACGTGCACGAGAGAGAGAGAGAAAAACTGTGCCGCGGGGATCATTTATATCCTCGAGGCTTTTCTTTTCGAAAAGCACACACAGTACACACTTTTTATATAGGAAGAAAAGCTGAGCTAACGGATCGTTCGACGATAAATATATTGCGTTTTCTTGCCTTGCCTCCGCGCGCGTGTATAAATTTACGCTTTAAGAGAGCGAAGAATAAGAAGAAAAAAAGGAAGAGATTATATTGTTGTTTTAACTCTCTTGCGATTTTGATTGGCACAGGCAGACATTTAACACGTGTCTTATACTTGCAACGAGCTCCGAGGTAAGCGAATATTTTTTTTATTCTCACTCGTGTCCGATACGTACGTAATATATATAATGTACCGGATTTCATAACATCGTATAGGCGATTAGACGACGATATAACAGCAGTACACGAGCTAAGAACATCTCTTTATAATTATCGGATTTCATCGGCAGTTTTATGAATTTGCTTTGGTATTATATTGTGACTGTGCGACGCCTGGTCCAGGCGCGATAAAAAAAGCGTCGAATTTTCCGAAACGCGCGACTGGCTGTAAAAGAATAATCGAACTCACAAATGCAGCAGATAGCCAGCAAGGTGCTCGCCGACACGGGCGGATCGCACTCGGGGAACAGCGGCTTGAGCACGTAGGTGCTGAAGGTGAGCGCGACGATGGCCTGACTGCAGGGCCTCACGATCATGCACTCGATCCAGAGCCTGATGAACGCCATGAACGGGCCGAAAGTCTCCATGATGTAGGCGTAATCCGCGCCCGATTTCTTGATCATGCAACCGAGCTCGGCGTAGCAGTAGGCGCCGATCATCGAGAACACGCCCGAGGCGATCCAGACGACGAGGGCCAGGTTGACGCTGCCCGTGTTCTTGATGACGCCCGTGGGCGAGACGAAGATGCCCGAGCCGATGATCGAGCCGACGATGACGGTGCAGCCGTTCAGCAGGGTCATCTTGGCCTCGAGCTTGATCTCGCCGGTGTCATTGGCGGCAACGGATTTGCCGTTCTCTTCGATGTCCTCCTTGGCCGCGTTGCTCTTCAAGCTCTTGAGGCTCTTGACGCTGCCGCGCAGGTTGTCGCCGACTTTCGACATTGTGTTGCTGTCGTTGTTTCTTGTTGTTGAGATTTCTTTTTTTTCCTGCGTGGACAAACTGCGTGGAGAACAGAGCGAGAAAAATCAATTACTAAAGAGAAGCAAGTGCAAAATGGCATTATAATATTAATGTTAGTTATAGCGTCGAGAGAGAGAGAGAGAGGCAGCTGCCGCTGTGCTCCACTTAGGAGTATTATCCATTTACTCGGCAACTATATAGCGCCTGTGGATGCTAGTGTGTAGTGGAATTGAAATGTATATATGTGTGCTATACGTATACATATAAAAACTATCCACCCGCACCCACCCACTCGCATACAGCAGACACACACAGGCATATATTACATTAGCGCAGACAGTTGCTCTTTTTTACGCTCTTACTCTTGCTCTTACTCGTTTTGAAATTTAAATCGATAAAGTACGCGCAGCACCCGGGGGATTTTATATAATAAATAATTCGTTAAAAGTCATATTTGCAGCGAATGCAAATATACGCATGGACTTCCCATGTAAATAACAACCAGTTTATACCACGGCGACGAGCCTCCAAGGAATCGAACGTTATAATGAAAACGAGTCTCGATTGGCGCGCGCGCGCGAGAAAGGGTAAAAAAGTTACACACACCTTCGAGAAGCCGAAAACTCGTTCGTTAACGTTCATTTCATTTACATATGTATACATTTTTTCCCATTGGTCCGAATATCGACATCGGCTAGTATTATAACAGTCGCTTTTCTATTCGATATCGGGAGTCTTTTAATAAACACACGCATTGCAAATAATATATCTGCTCTCGGCTTGCGTACTTTTATCTCGGGTCGCGCACCACCACCACACGCTAATACTTTAGCCTATGATCGCTACCTCGCTGAATGCGAATCGTTGTTACAAAAGTACAATTGCGAAAAAGAAAGTCAAACAATCGGGCGCGGGGAAGATTTATTGCAGCGCGTCGATTCATATATATATAGTAGTATAGTACGAGAGGGGAGAGACGATGATAACAAGTCGGATGGAAAAAAGTTTAATAAAATAAAGCGACGTCGCAAACGCAAGTTTTGCTATGGTACAAAGGAGTTACATCATTGGTCATTTTCTTCGCGACTATACCAAGGGATTTTCAGCGAATGTATGTACGAGTGTGTAAGCTGATTAGAAATAATAGCCGTGGTAGTAGTCGACTCGCGACGCGTGAACCCTATATATATGGGCTAAGCCATAGTTAGGGTGATGGTCAAAAAAATTTTTTTTCTCAAATTATGTACTTTTGAAGAGTACATTGAAAAGTGAAAATCCTGAAAGTTTCAGCCCTCTAGGTCCAACCCTATTGAATTTTCAGGGCCTCAAAGTTGGATTTTCATGTTTTGAGGATATTCTGCTTGCAATTCTGATTTTCTGAGGTTACCATGAAAAAATTGTTGAATCATGGTTTTTAATGTAAAATTTGATGTAGAATTCAAATTTGTACTTA